>JASDQU010312139.1:0-13466 GCA_032191745.1 Picea mariana | reverse complement strand
TATCATTATCATTATTATTATTATTTAATAAATGAATGAAAGAAGTTCATACCAATATATTCAAGTACCAAATAAAAGGAGCTCTAACACACGAATAAACGAGTTTACTATTTCACAATGTACCAAAGGTAAATGGTTTTAAATATAAGATAATGCTCCCAAAGGTAATTGGTTTTTGATATAAGATAATACTCCCAAAATTAGTTATAGGTAATTGGTTTTTAATATAAGATAATAATCCCAAAGGTAATTACACCGAAGGTGTCATATAGAGGAAGTTTTGCTCGACTTTCATCGTCTGTCCAACGCCTGTAATAACTTGCCACCCGTTCATTAACCATCCGCCAATATCCTGCATCCACGTATCTTATCCTTATCTTCTGCTTAACCGACTTCACCAACTCCAATGCAACAGTTGCTAGGTTCCTTCTTTATCTCGAGTGGCAACTTCCAGGTTTCTGTGACTTCCTTAAGCAATGCCAATTGATAATGAAATCCTTAAAAAAGTTTTTAAAGGGGAGGGGCTCGCAGCAGCAAAATTTACTAATTTAATGCTCAAGAATGACAGCCTGGAGATTTGCAAGCCTTGGATTCGTGAACAACGAAGAGTGGAATCCATACAAACGCAAATTGCACAGTGCCCCACATCCACTGCTATCTCCTTCACACTTTCTCTGCCTTAAACCCAATCTCAGACATAAGCGATCTATAAAATTACGAGCCGACCTAGAGGCAGTCTATAAAATTTCCCCTTTGTCTTTTATTATACCGCAGTACACAAATATGGGGGGCACCAACAAGAAGCGACTTAGGGAAGAGTAAGAGTTGAATCCGCCTGAGGATTCCTACAGACAGAAACATGAGCATTTAATGGAGTACGAGGCCTGGTTGGTCTTTGTAACGACCCCGTCATTATGACTACAAGTGACTCAACACAAAAGGAATTTTTTTTTTAAAGCAAGAAGGCAACAACGACAATAGTTAAACAACACAACTTGACGATGAACACAACACACGCAGATTAGGCAACAGACAACAACGACTCAGCATACTAGCACATCATGCAATTGGACGAAACATGCGATAATCAATAGACAGATAAAAACGATTACCCGCCCGACACAAACAAGACAATGCCTACAAGCTAAAGGTCAACATCAACAATCCGACACAACGGCTTCGACGACCAATAACTAGAAACCCCTATAGCGCGCAAAACCAAACGCATTAAGGCCTTACAAACCAAGTACCAACATCAATTACAACAAACAATAGACCCACATCGAGAAGCACAAGACTCCGACCAGGTTATCATTCGCTTCTATCTATCTGGGCGCGCAATGATCCCCTCATCAGGAATCATGTTGTGACAAAGCGATAGGCGTGAAAGTAACCATGGCGCAACATAACATATCTAGACCAATAACCCAAGAAAAAATCCAACGCGCTAGGAGACCAAATTAACTGTCAGAAATACAAGAAGACTATATCAAGCACCCAATCGACAAGTCAACAAAACGCAAGGGAAATCTGACTACTATACAATCATACATCACATTAAATTCCAGGCGCAACAAATTCTAATGCAAACATACATCAATTAAAGGAAGCGATTAGCCATCGAGGAAATATTTCCTCGGGAATCCATTATACAATAACATGCTATCTATTAATAAGAAATCAACAATTAACAGATCTTTACCCTGGCCATCTAAAAAGAAAAGATAAGAATCCAGATTAGATTAAGTTAGCAATACGTAGGGATACCATGCTAACCATTTGTTTGTTACTAAATCGTTGTTTATCAATTATTTCACTGACGAACAATGATATCTCTGTCTATTACTATTCACGGTCAACAACAACATCGCGGTCTATTAAACACATACTATTGTTGTCTATAAAATATAGGATAATGTTGTCTATCAACCATATGATAATGTTGTATATCAACCATATGATATCGATGCATATTAAACACATGATATCGTTGTCTATAAAATATATAAATCGTTGTCATCATATGAAATGTTGTCTATCATATATAAAATTGCAGTCTATTACATATCAAAATTGTTGTCTATTATATAAAGTCGTTGTCATCTATATATAAAGGTGTTGTCTAGCAACAGATAAATTCACTATCTAATAAAACCGTTGTTTAATCATAATTGGATGAAAACGTAGTCATACACAGCAGTAATCATAACGTTGTCATTCCCATAATACAATATTGTCATTCACCTACAAAAACGTTGACATTCACATGCAAAACATTGTCCAACAAAACATAATGATGTCTATTAAAATGTTACTCTCTATTAATAAATCTATTGTTAAGTCTGTTGATAAAACTATTGATAAATATATATCGTTGTGTAAATAACAATATGATCCATATGATCGTTGTGTAGCTATATGATCCATATGATCCATAAATATCGTTGTGTAAATAGCAATATGGATGAAATTTATCGACATCATAATAATATCGTTGTATGAATAACAATAAGATATCGTTGTGTAAATATGAGGTCATTGTGTAATAATCTGGGTGAAAATGTTGTGTAAACATTGGGTGAAGTCGCCCAGAATTTGTGGTGTAATGTTGTGTAAGGGTTGGGTAAATCGCTATCCATTATATCGTTATCCATTATTATCTCGCTATCCATTAATGTTATCAATCAATGATGCTATCAATATGCTATCAACATGCTATCGATATACTAAAAAGCATTGTCCAATAATGTTGTATAATAAAGATATTGTTGGGTAAAGACGGGCCAAATCCCTGTGCAAAAATGCCAAGAAGTTCGCCTAGGGGCACTACCTTAGCTAGGCAACAACGCCAAGAAAATCGCAAACATATCATTAAAAAAAACGCAGACATAAATAAATTCGCAGATATATATAAATTCGCAACCATATCATTAAAATAAACGCAGACGTATCATTAAAGAAAAACGCAGACATATCATCAAAAAAACGCAGCCATAAATAATTTCACAAACATGTATAGATTCATTGTCAAAAATCTATACACTGCAACCATTCAACGCAGTCACACTCGGCCATGAATTCGATGTCCTTCGATTGTAAAAATGTTGTCTATTAAATAATGTGGTCTATTCAGAATGTTGTCTAGATGATAATTATGTCTATGCAAGGATATCACCCGGGGTTTCCATTCAAACATGCAAAGATTTTACCATTCAAAATCGTTGGGATTTATCAATCAAAACGCAGAGATTTTCCATCCAGAAACGCTAGGATTTATCAATCAAGCGCATAGAATTATCATTCAAGAAAACGCAAAGAAACAAACGATGGTGGGCATGAGAGAATAAACGTCGTGAGAGAATTCCTTGTTGGGCAGAGAATGATCCTACAGTTATTATCCATGCACAAGAAAACAAGGCATTTGAATCTAAGTCTTTAAACATCGGAGTGACGACCATCGATTCAGCTCCTGGCCGATTGCTCAGGCACAGACTAATAACTTAAAGGATCATGGAACAGAGGATAAAAACACAATCTGCATCAAGATCTTCTCCGTGAAGAAACAAATAATGAAATAAAAGCAAAATCAAGGAATAAAGAAAACGCAGACAACGTTTTGAGTCTGGGGCTCATTCTGGCCACACGCAAAGAGATAGTAACTCATAAATAAAGGATACAATAGATAGCAAGGGTTCTTACTGAATAAATCAAGCGACAAGGGGATTACAAGTATTGTAGGAATGCATGTACAAGAAAGTTCATGGCAATGAAATCTTCAACCGAGTACAAAAAAATAAACATGTGTAAATTAAATTTCATTGCAAGTAACAACTTTAACAGGCGTACCTTAGCCAAATGTGAATGCTCCGAGGTCATTGTCCCGCGCGTGCACCATCCAGCTCTCGCTTGCCAACCGATGTGACCTCACCAGTACCTCTGATCCAATGCTAAGGGTACTCTTCTTCCCCCTGAGCCCCCTGAGCCGCAAAGGGGCCACGCACCCAATACCAGAGAATGCTAGCACCCAGCTCGCCTCGCAAGGTCGAGCTACCACTCGTTACCCGAGCTGGGTATCCCAACTCCCACAAGAGAAAGTTCAATCAAGATAAAATTTCAGCAACGTAACATTACGCAAAAAGACGAGATCCATTCTCCTTCTCTGTCATCCTTTTTATAGAGTTTTCAAGTAATTAGTTTCTCAAAATTCTTATTAGATTCTTTTTTATAAATTTAATTAAGAAAAACCTCCCCTATACACATGTCGCCCATCCCCTAGTTGCACCAGAAAATCTATATTATTAATTAATTAAATATTCATATTTCCCTCACCCACCAAGAGCATTCCTAAAAACGTTCTTCGATGTCCCAAAATTCCCTTACAATTCTTAAATGACTTACGCCTTACTTAATTCCTAGTTGAGTTCATAAAAAGAAAGATCCAAAGGCTAGATTCCTTAATAAGTTAGACATTTAGTTTTTTCTTTAAGTTTCACCCTTTTTTAAGTTTCACCTTTTTCTTTAAGTTTCATTTCCTTTTAAGTTTCCCCTTTTTATAACTAAGTTCATAATTAATAGTTTAGATAAACAACCATTTACTCCTTTTATGAATTTAATCTTCCATTATAATTTCTTTTTTTTTTACTTTAATAATTAAAGTTTGAATTTCTCTTATTAGTTATAAAAGAACCCTTAGTGAATTGAAATTTTATAAAAATAATCTTAGTGAATTAAAATTTTATAAAAGAACCTCAAGGAATTAAAATTTCCAATTTAATCCGATTATATGTCTAGTTAGATTTTTGTTGTTTTTTTTTGTTCTAAGGTTCTATTCAGACCTAGGTTTTTAATTCATTAGGCTTGGCGACAGTTCTTAAGGGAAAAATTAGTCATTAAACTTTACTTATCACATCATTCATTTTACGGCCGACTAGGTTTATTCACTTATCAGTTAAAATCGCAACGTGCCCTTCAGAACGCACTACGTGGTCCAAGGGCGTCACTCACCTCTTTTTGTTTTCCTTGCTCGACGTTCCCTTCAAGACGCACTACATGCTCCAAGGGTGCCACTCGCCTCTTTCAATTTTCCTTGCGCGACGTGCCCTTCAAAATGCACTACATGCTCCAAGGGTGCCACTCGTCTCTTGACTGAATTTGATAGACATCAAACCCCTAGCGTCAATACTCCACCAGGTGATCTTGTGAGAGACTAAGGGCCTCTAAGGAATAAGGCCCCTGCCTTATTGTGCACCCCTTAGAATCATTGTGAGCGACTGTCACAGTCTTTCGTCATGGCATCGTGGGTCTTCTCGAACTAGGTAATCGTTAACATATAATTCGAGCAAAGGCGAGAGTGTTAGTAGGTTGTGGCAGGGATGTTGCCACACCTCTCCCTCAAAGTATTTGGTTGTCATGCGTGACCCCTCTACTCCAAATGTGAGTCTGGTTGACAAGCTATCGTCGGCCTGCATCCATTAATGAATCATGTCAGCAATAATAATCAATCACCATAACATCTAATCATATGTACATATGTCACATCAACAACATTCAAACCCAACAGTCCACTCCCTGACTCGATTCGGAGTCCAAGGGGTTCCATCGATGCCTCTGCATCCTCAATGTCCAGAGTCCTGCACTCTCAGGAGAACCCAGTCAATAGCACATTTCTATGTATATACGACAAAATAACATATCATCAAATCCACAAGAGCTCATAATCATAATCAAAACGACCAATAGTATAATAACCTAGATCACTTGCACATAAGTGTCCTCAAAGAATAAGTTCACTCAGTGCGTGTAAGAGCGAGATGTTACATACACCCCCTCTTGGTTGAAACTTCGTCTCGAAGTTTCACAGTATATAAGTGCCGAAATAAAGTGTATCACAGTATCATAAGTCTATCTATCAAACAAAAATGAAAATTGTTGGCGCATATTATATGCATCCTCCTAGGTCGCTGAGTGCGGACTATAGTTGTCCCATTGGACCTTGACCTGATCTACTATTCGATGTCGTAGCTATCGAATGCGATGGTCCAGGATGCGGATTGGCTCAGTCGTAAGCACACCCTCGTCAGATACCTGCTAGGAACTCATGTCAATAACATGTGTAGGATCACTAATATAATGTCTCAAAACATATACATGAAAAACATCGTGCATACACCTTAAAGAATTAGGCAAGGCTAGTCAATAGGCCACGAGCCCCTTCTTTTCCACAATCTCGAAAGGTCCCATGAACCTAGGAGAGAATTTAGCACCATTTCCAAACTTGATCGAACTCTTATGCGGTTTCACCCGCAAGAAGACTCGATTGCCAACTTCGTAACTACGGTCGACACGATGCACATCGACATAACTCTTCTGTCGATCCTGCGCTTCCTTAATCCTTTGTCTTATTGTTTTCTTTTTATCTTCCATTTCTTGGATCGCTTATGGTCCCACCAGGACCCTATCCTTAAGTCGATCTCAACTCAAAGGCGTCTGACACGGTCGCCTGTAAAGAAACTCGAAAGGCGCCATCTTAATAGTGCTTTGATAACTGTTGTTGTACGCAAACTCTACCAGTGGCAAGAACTCTTCCCAATGCTTTTGTTGGTCCATAACGTACATACGCAACATATCCTCCAAGATTTGGTTTGTTCGTTCGGTTTGCCCGTCTGTCTCTAGGTGATACGCGGTACTAAAGTTAAGTTGGGTTCCCAAGGCCTCTTGGAAACTAGTCCAAAATCGTCCTGTGAACACCGATTCTCTATCGGATATAATCCTCTTAGGTATGCCATGCATCCTCACAATCTCACTGACGAAAACTCTAGCTATGTCAGGGGCTTGATACATCGTACGCATAGGAATAAAATGAGCACCCTTCGTCAGAGTGTCGACTACCACAAAAATTGAGTCGTGTCTCCTTGTCATCAATGGAAATCCAACAATGAAATCCATCGAAATGACCTCCCATTTCGATTCTGTAATTGCATGTGGTTGTAGTAATCATTTCAGATGTCTATGTTCAGCCTTCACCTGCTGACATTCTAGACATCTTGCCACATAGTTGACTATGTCCGCCTTCATTCCTTTCCAGAAGAATAAGGGTTTAAGGTCTGCCCTTATGTTCGTGACTCTGGAGTGAGCCATGTACACTACTCTGTGAGCCTTGTTTAGAATCAAACTCCTCAACTCGTCATTGGGCGGTACGTAAATTTGACTTTTAAATCTCAATAATCCATCGTTGTCCATAGTAAATCCCTCAAAATTTGGCACCATCATTGTGTTTTGTCCAATAAAATCCTTGACCTCTTTGTACCAGTCATCGTCGCGTTGTAAGGTTAGAATCTTTTCACGTATATTCGTCTGAAGAGGCATCACTGACAAGATGTGTAGTCTCCGACTCAACGCATTTGCCACTCTGTTCATTGTTCATTTTATGTAAGTAATCTCGAAATCATACTCGCTAAGCAATTCCAACCAACGTCATTATCGCACGTTCGAGTCGTTTTGCGTAAAGATGTGTTGTAGTCCACAGTGGTCTGTTTTTAGTTCAAATTTCCATCCAATCAAGTAATGTCTCCAAACTCTCAAGGCATAAACAATGGCAAACAACTCCAAATCGTGCGTTGCATAGTTCTCCTCATGCCTTCTCAACTTTCTCGAGATGTAAGCGATCACTCGACCGTCTTGCATCAAGACTCCACCTAAGCCTTCTTTGGATGCGTCAGTGCATACCAAGAAGTCCACGTCCATGTCAGGAACCTTCAGTATCGATGTTGTTGTCAACAACTCCTTGAGCCTCCGAAATGCTTCCGCGCATTTCTCGGTCCAAACAAACTTCTTGTTCTTCGTTTGCAATTCCGTAATTTGATTTGCTATCTTCGAAAAACCCTCGACGAACCGTTGATAGTATCCCGCTAAACCCATGAAGCTACACACTTCGGGGACATTCGTTGGCGCAGGCCATTCCATAATAGCCTCGACCTTTGTTGGATCCACAGCGATACCTTCGTCAAAGATGACATGCCCTAAGTAGTGAATCTTCGATTGATAAAACGAGCATTTAGACAATTTCTCATACAATTTGTTCTCTCGTAGACACTTTAGTACCAAGCGTAAGTACTCGTCATGCTCCTCCAACGTCTAAGACTAAATCAAAATATCATCAATGAATACTTGGATGAACTTGTCCAAGTATTCGCGGAACACCTCGTTCATCAAACTCATAAATACCCCAGGGGTGTTTGCCAGTCCAAAAGGTAAAACGATAAACTCGTAATGTCCAAACCTCGTCTTAAAGGCGGTCTTAGGGACGTCGTCCTCCTTGATCCGTAACTGGTGATACCCTGATATCAAGTCGATTTTCGAAAACACCATCGTGCCTTTCATCTGATTAAACAGATCATCAATCCTTGGCAACGGATACCGATTCTTGATCGTTTCCTTGTTCAATTAACGATAGTCAATGCAGAGTCTCCACGACCCATCCTTCTTCCGTATGAAAATAATAGGCACACCCCACGGTGACACACTTGGACGTATAAGTCCTAGGTCCGACAACTCCTTTAGTTGCATTCTGTTAGCGATATTTCTTGTCTCAAGATTAGGCGTACCCAGGTCTGCGGTTTGCACGGGAAGCACCTGAGTATATCACGAGATAATCCCATTTTGTAGCAGTGAGTCGAGCAAGCGAGCGGGCAAAGTTTTGTCTTCAGCAGTCGAGAACCATCCTCAAAGCAAATCGACGGTCAGAATCTTACAGAGGAGATCGACGAAATCCCGTCAGCCGTTAGATCTCGAGAAGTTGCGCCAGGATTAACCCCTAGTGTGCAGAGGAGGAGAGTCGGGTTTCAGTTCATCGGAGAATCGGAGTTTTCGAAGACAAGAAACTCTTGCCTGTAGGAATTGCGATCCGCGATTCCCCGACTGGATCAGAACCGTCCGTCAACAGGGACACGTGGCGAGAGCTCTTGCAGAGACGGGGATCGGGGAACTGAAAGTCCCGTGCACATGACAACAGAAATCGCGATATCTTGATACGCGATTTCCCGACAGAGTTAAGGACCGTAGTGGAAGACAGGTGGCAGGCTCTCGCGACGGGGAACGGACTGTTGACATGTCAACGGCCATGAGCCATCAGCAATCGGAGAATCGCGACTCCCGGGCACTTGTGTATCAAGACATCAAAAACGTTGAAACCCCGACAAAGGTTCGGCTCAGGTCACATAAGAGGTGGTCGTATGAACTATAGTATAGCCAGGAGGGCTAACCCACACACGCGCTCATCGGAGAATAGGTGATCGGGAATTCAAAGGGTCAAGAACTCTTTACGACGGGGAATGCGAAACCCGATACAGAGTCGGGAAAAGGTCTCGGTGAAGTTCAGGAGATCGTAAGAAAAAGAGAAGAGACCTGTGGACTAGGTCGGGGTTTCATCAAGGATTTCACTCGGGGATCCAAAGAGCCTCTTCGGCTCAGCAGAAAAGGAGAAAGAGGGTGAGTGAAGCCTTGTGTCACCCATTTATTGCAAAGTATGGAGGTCCCGGCTGAAATAGACACAGAAGGGTCCCTTGTACCGGTTCTCTTCAAGAAAGCTATGCCGAGTCTCCGACTCACCAGAGAAGCCTGCACATGCCAGTTTAATGTTCAAAGGGCTCAGCTACCCGCCTGGTGCGAGCCATGCTGAATTAAAGAGGCGCATGACAGAGGAACAGAGGGCAGATTTGATGGAGGCAGACTGACAGCCCGTCCTGATAGAGAAGCTCCTCAATGTTAAGCATTGAATTCACGATATGATCGCGCCTTGGGGGCCGGAGCTAGTCCCAAGTATATGTAGGCATTTTTGCCATTTTTGTAAGGATCGATGGTTGAGCAGAGCTCCCGGTTGTAAAGTTTTAATGAAGCACTGCTATTCTGGTTATGTGTGAACTTTTGAGACTTCTTGCCTTATGAATGCCAGTTTCTTTCATGTCTTTGTTTACACTGTGTTAGAGCAACTCGGAATTGGAGGATCCAGTCGAGCTATAGCTATTATAGGATGATGTTGTAATGGATCATTGTAATAGTTGCACTGTCTCTAATCAGTTCTTGTGATTTCCCCAACGCTGAGTGACTTGGAATTGGAGGATCCAGTCAAGTCCCCTCTCAATTCCTGGAGACTCTGAACCAAGCGGATCTTGCATTCACAGTCTTTCTTCTACAAACGACCGAAAGCCTGTTGCCCATAGTCGTTTGTTCACCTTTCTCACTAAGTCTTCCGCATGTTCACCTTTTAATCAACCCGTTGGCTGAAGTTAGGATTCCAGACCTCCTTTGTTCTTTACGTACCAGATCGAGTCCCTAAGTTAGAATGATACCTCCTCGAGCCATTATCTCCATTTGATCATCCTTTATAAACAAATCGTGACATTAAACTGATGGGTGTCGGGCTCTGCTCCTGCAAGCAATCCAGGAGTGACTTCCGACGCTAACATTTTTGGCACCGTTGTCGGGGACGAAGTTGAATATTTTCCCCGAGATTGAACGACAATGACTACCTGATTCTGAAGGTGCATCGAAAATCAAAATTATCAAGATTGTTGTTGTGCACCTGGCGACTCCATTGTAACGACTTCGCTGGGGATAACCCGCTCTATCAATTGTGGCTTTCAGAGGCAGACACACGCGGTCTCATCCACAGCTTCCCCTAGCTACACCTGAAACCGATCCGGAGGTGGTCCTCAAAAAAGGAAAGGCCCCTGAAGAAGAAGCTTCCACCGCCGAAACAGGTAATCTGCCATCTCCTTCTGTAAGAACTCCGTTTTCTTCCCCTCAGTTCCTTAATAGACCTCCTTCACAAGTTTCCCATTTCCTGAATTTTGGAAGTGTTCCTGCTGAGTTTTCCCCTCCTGGTCTGGAATTGGAGGGAGAAATCCTTGTCACTCCCTCCTCCTTGAATCACCTCTTGTTTCCCACCCCACTCCGAGATTCATTCCCTGTAGCCCCTTCGCGAACTCCTTCTCCTCCGAGCTCTCCTCCACCTAATATTCCTATGGCCGGAGAAAATCCCCCTATGACCGAAATAGAGGTCATCATAGCCGCTAGATACGCTCCCCTCGTGCTACCACAACCTCTCAATAATCTCCCAGCAGAAGGGTACCTTAAGCAGCTGCCCAAGTTTACAGGCGAGGGGGATATAACTGTTGAAGAGCATCTAGCAGCCTTTTATACTTTCGCAGATGATAATGTTATCATGCACACAGACGTATGAATGAGAATTTTTGTCCATAGTCTCCAAGGAGAGGCTAGAAACTGGTTCAGGACCCTGCCTCCTGGATCTATTGATGGGATCAGAGCTCTAGATAATGCCTTTTTGAGGCAGTGAGGAGATAAAAAAGACTTCATGTATTACATGATAGAGTTTGGGTCGTTAAAGAGAAAAGAAGGAGAGTTTGTTTCTGACTTCTCCAAGAGATTTAATAAAATGTACAACAAAATTCTTGCCGAGATAAAACCCTCCGAAGCCTCTGCAAAGCTCACTTACTCCAGCGCCTTCGATCCTGATTTCTGCCTACTGCTAAGGGAGAGAAGAGCTGCTACGTTGGCACACATGCAAGACGCAGCCGTGGAGGTAGAATCCAACATATTGGTTGTCAACCGACTCAGGAACGTCGGTGATAGAAATATGCCCAAGAACAGGCCTGAAACTTCCTCATCCAGTCCCTCTCCCTTGCCCCATCAGACTGATGAAATAGCTAGAACGCTAAAATCGCTTGCTGCCAAGATAGAAAGGCTGGAATTAGAAGGGAAGCCCATGTACAGAAATCCCCAGAACACTGATAATAGAGGTTTCAGACGACCTGCTAACAATGTGCCCCAGGTTTTCCCGAGGGAACAAAGGGGAAGGGACAGAGATGATCAAAGGGTCCAAAACCCCCTCCAAAACAACCTAGTTGATCATGAGGAAAGAGATGATATAGATGAGTTTGGCCCGAAAATTCACTGTATTGAAGAAACCCCTCCTTTTCCCCACTTGACTCAGTCTGCGTATGAAAAATCTTTGATGAACATTCAGATCCACGAGTTAGGGAAGGGAGAAAGGGCTTGTCACACTCCTAACAGATATAATCTCAGGTCAAGAAGGAAAGAAGGAGACTTCGACAGCTCAGACCCGCCCCTCATAGCAGATAGGCCTACTAAAGCAACCACAACCAAAGAAAAGAAGACTCAAAGTGCTTCGTCGGCAACCAAAGAGCCTGTCACTGAGGTAAGAGAAACTCCTAAACCTACCCCCTCCTTCAATTTTGAGCATGAGATTCAGAAGATTAGGATTCCTGTACCTCTCTCTGAGCTGGTTAAAAATGAAGACTTCAAAAGGTCCCTCTCCAAGTTGTTACAATCTGAATCCCCCTAGCCTCCCTCTGACTCAATAAACTTTCAAGATGACAAGCCTGCAGTCGTCTTAGGGCCCATGGTAGAAGATAGAGATGATTCATCCCCTCCCTTCTACACATCTCTGAATATACATGATAAAGTACTGCACAACTGCCTCATGGACTCAGGGGCTTCCCATAATCTTATGCCCAAAATAGTAATGGAGGAACTGGGATTAGAAGTGACCAGGGCCTACCATGATTTATACTCTTTTGATTCAAGGAGGGTGCAATGTCTAGGAGTCATCAAGGACCTGGTGGTTTCGCTGTTTCAACTGCCCATGAAGAGTATGGTCATGGATATTGTGGTAGTTGATGTTCCTCCCAAGTTTGGCATGCTGTTATCAAGGTCTTGGATTAAAAGACTTGGAGGAACATTACAGATGGACCTCACGTATGCTACCATCCCAGTGTTCGGAGAGGAGCATAGAAGACTATACAGGGAAGCCCAACTGGCCTACATAATCAGTGATGAAGCCAACCCTACCAATCACCCCATCTTTGCCTTGGATACTGATTTAGGCTCCAGTTTACTGCAGTTCACCCATGCCCCCGAGCCTCCTTTGAAACTCAGAAAGCCGCCCACTGTTTCCCCTGAAGTTCCTCCCTCCATCACCCCAATCTAGAAAATGTTTTTTGATGGAGCCTGTTCCCGAGAAGGCGTCGGAGCTGGAGTGGTTTTTGTGTCAACTGCTTAGGAGACCTCATCTCTGTCATACAAATTAGAATTCGAAGCTACCAACAATGTCGCAGAATACGAAGCTCTTATACTAGGATTAAGAGCCGCAAGGGAAATGGGAATGCAGGAGATAGCAGTGTTCGGAGATGCCGAGTTGGTAGTCCAGCAGGTCAGAAGCGCTTATCAGGCCAAGCATCCTCGACTCAGGAGTTATCGAAATGAGGTATGGGACCTAATTGACAGTTTCTTCCCAACGTTCAACGTTTCTTTCATCCCAAGAGAAGAAAACACAATGGCAGATTCTTTGGCTTCATCAGCAAGCATTTTCAAGGTCCCCTTGCCGCCCAAACTGAGGTATGATGTAGAAGTAAAATACAGGCCCTCCA
>JASDQU010312137.1:10154-26564 GCA_032191745.1 Picea mariana | reverse complement strand
CCCCCCTGTGCGCCTGGCGTAGGCGCTCAAACACTACTACTCGTGCAAAGAATTTAACACATACCCAACAAAATCTTACCCCCTACCACAATTTACAACCCACAGTGTCTGGACATTTGTTTTATGTAAATAAATCCAGCTCACCATAGTTGTGATACCCCCTATATGTCTTCACCACTTAAATACAATCACATAGAGACAGTCACACCTGTTACCTCCTCAAATCCTCTATATTCTCTCATTTTCCACTCTAATGAAGACATCTTGGAGGAACTAACTACCCCTGATTTCCCTTGGAATACGCTCCATCATCGAGCACTTTTCCTCTCATAAGAGTTCTTTCACCCACCTGATCAGTAGCCCCAAGCTCCCATAATATTCCAAAACACCTCACAACACACTCACCTATCACCAATAATGTTAGTGAAAATGAGGTGTCATTATGGGCCCACCATCCATATATAGTCCCTTTTTCCAAACTTCCACACTCAGTTATAGGAGCTTAGAGTCTTTCTTTCCCAATCCATCTTCAGCCACGGGATCAGGGTCCCTCCACCTACGAAGTCACATTCCTTGAGTCATCATCTGCACTCGACCTCGGGGGAGCATGTTTCTCACATCACCTCTAGGTACGCATGCTCATGTTCAAAATTATCAAATAATTGTTATATGTTCTTTATCTTCAGATATTGTTCAATTCAGGTATTCAATTTTAGTGTGTGCAGGTACTTGGTCATCACAAACCGGCACAGGCCTTTTAGGTATATGCTTGACACTATCATGTAATCATAGACTGTGAATATCAATTTTATCTTCTAGTCACACCCTCCGACATTCACCTTTCGGGTCCCTACATTCTTCTCTATTGTACCATCACCTCTGCTACATTTCAATACTGTCACCTAGTGGCACTCTCCCCTACATGAGTTGTCCTATTCATATTCCCCCTTGGCACCATGACAATCATGTTTCTTTCACCCCCCTAGGGATGGGAGTCCTGATAGTCTTACACATTTTTGAGACTGAGCACATACTCCTTCTCATCATTTTGCCAGATTTCCCAATGGACTCCCAAGTTATTTGATCTCGGTTCTATTTGGCTGCACCTTTGCATTATCATTAACCCTCCATCTCATACACAATCCATTTTCCCATCTGCATATTTCCCTCCATTCATTTACCTCATACAAAAACCCACCCATGGAGCCCCCACCCTCCATCAGTTATCCACGCAACTTGCACCGTCACCGGCCAAGCCATCTTTCACTAGGGAACCCATTTTTGTATCTGTACAAACATCCAAAATTATTCTTTATTTATTTGGTAATTGTAAAAATTCTTTGTTTCCAGCATTTCCTTAGCTTTTTGTTGTCACCCTTGACGACCTTATTTTTCTGGCAAAGTAACCCATGTATCCCTTGGTTGGGGCATCCACTATCCTTTACTCATTCTAACATCATTCATAAACCCCAAGTATTCCACATTCCATGTACCCTTAATCTCTGATTTTTTCTAATTTGTCATTCCTCTGGCACAATTTAACCCCATGTCTAGTCATCCCCCTGACGCTAGATATAGTTTCACGGTTGTTGCCAATCATCCTTCAAACATATCCCCGACCAAGGGAAGTCTTGAGTCTCACCACATCTTGACTTTGATCATGTTCCCTATTAGTTCCTGATCTTATCTCATGGATTTTATAAAGGCCTTTGCTTCTTGGAATCACATCTCCCTTTCTATCGACATTAGTACAGTTTCTAGAAGGGAAACAATATATTGACACTCATTACCTTTACAATGAGGAGTCTCGAATGACACAAAGATAACTATAATTGATCTCTAATGTCGTTGACCCCCATAGCATTCGACTTCAACAAAATCTTATGTTATGGTGGGTCTTACTAAATGACTATTGCAGTTGTTTTATACCAGCCGAAGACCTCTGAATTCGTTAGGCCATCAATTCCTATGAGTCATCAACACTTTTAACAGGTGTCCTTGCCTCTTTTCAGAGTATGTTCACCATCAGAATTGTCATTTTTTGTTATCAAACTGCCCTAGAGGGCGCTGCAGTTATCTACATCAGCATACAACCTCAATTATTGTCTTTCATTTTTTACATAATATGAGCATGGGTCATGCCTGCCTCGTTTGTATACATATTTTCTTTTCTCTCCCTCGAGAAAGGTTTGGGTCCCATAGTTTCCCCTCTCCCTTCAAGGGATCGCTCTTGCAATTCCTATCAACACTCTTCCTTACAATGGTACTCTTAGTAGAAGAAACATTGATGTATTTCGACTATACGTATGCTCCTAACCTCACACATCAGGGGGCATCTGTTATCACTGAAATTTCATCTGCAAAATTGCACACAAATTGTTAAAGAAATATAGAAATTCCAAACAACCATTAGTTCACCTGCAACACCGAAAATGCATTTCCAAGAGGAAAAAACTATATAAATGGGAAAAAATTGATATGTGCTAACTCACTAAACGAATCCCATGCACAATGCGTAGGCCAAATAAGCTCGAAAAGTGCACAATGCACATGATGTATTTATGTTTCTTTCTAGACCCTCAACCACTTATGGACCAACTCCCAACTTTATTTGACCCTCATATTTGAGATGAATCTGAATGGGGAGTTGGTCAAGGACCAAAGGGTGCCGTAAAGACCCCCTTGTTCACACTAAGAACCAGTTGAATATTGCCTCAAAAACATGTTATAAATGAAGGCCATGGGTGCACTAAGAATTTAAGAATTTCATATAATTGTTAGGCTGCCTCAATCCTCCATTGAGAATCCTTTTTTCTCCTTGGAGCATTCTACCATCATTTCAATAAGCCATTCCACTAACCTCTTGAGGGAATAGGCATTGATTTATTCATCATTTGCTTTCTTGTTTACCATTGTAAGAAGAGCTCTCCATTACAGAACTCAATATCCCTCCTAAGGAGGAAGGGGGGACCCATAAATCCTCCTTTTTCTATGGTGTTTTTCCAACTAATATAGTTATCCATTGGTGGCATAATCTTGGTCATTTGGTTGATTGTTTTTGGTTCAAATTTTCTTATGCATTCTAGTTTTATTTTTTTAGTTGTTTTTAGTTTATTTACTTCTTTATTTCATGTGCTTGGATTGTTTAACTCATGCACTAACCTCTATCTTGTCTATCAGGCACAACTAGACATGCAAGTGCCCTTGTATTGCGCACCCAAGTGTTGAAACAAACACAACACCCCCCACCAATATTAACCCCTATAACCATACACACCTACTCCCTAACCCATCCTAATATGTAACCCTTGTAACCTCAATAAGATTTATGTGAAAACCCTTGTAATCCCTTACCCATAACTATTATAAACCGTGATTTACAAAATAGTTATAAGTCCTAACCATTATAGACCCTATCATAATTATATTATATATGTTATAATATATAAAATATAATATATATAATGTATATTATATATTATATATTATATATATCATATATTATATATAATAGATAATTTATATTATATAATACAACAATATTATACAAAAATGTCAATGTTAATTATACAACAATGTCAATGTTAATTATGGTGATGAAATTGATGACAACGATGATGATATGACAATTACAAGGATGACAATTGTGATGACAATGAAAATGTTGACGATAATGATAACGATGATGATGAGGAGTAGGACATCGAAAATGTTAATTAACAATGGTGACAATGGCGATGAGGATGACGATGAGGATGGAGATGATGGAAATGAGCTCAACGATGACTATGATGATGATGATGACAATGAGCACAATGATGGCAATGATGGAATTCATGTTCTTCATTTTTTTTATAGCTTTCAATGTTAGGAATAGGGTTTGTAACAACTATTTTGGGACCATTTCCACTCCACTTTACATTAAAAAGTTTTGATATTATTCAATTTTGTAGCCTATGATATGGACCTTGGAACACATGACTCCTAGGCAAGACCGAAAATATACTTCCTCTATATGGAACACTTCACTGGACAACTAGTCCAATGTTCACTTATGCATTGAGGTCATTTCCTTGTTTATTTACAACACTCCTATCCTCTTTGTAAATCATCTTCAATTCCTCATCTATTATTCAATTTATATTCCAAAAAAAAATTAATATTAGTTCCAAATCTTGATAAATAATCACAATGGGTACTCAAGTGGTTACCTTTGGCAAAATCATGGTATAATGCTTCTTACAATACTTCTTTCAAAATGTCACTACTTATGGCACTTTATGGGTACCATCCTCCATCCATCACATTACCTTTAAGAGTGAAACCTAAGTTTCATCCAGTGGAGGATCACATCAAACACTATGAACATGTTATCCATAAATTGAAGGACAACTTAACTATAGAAAAAAATAGGATGAAACAACAAGAATATCAACATTGCAACAAAAGAAACTTTGAGGTGGGATATTGTGATTCTTGGGGAGGCCATGTTATCATAAGGAAAGAGAGATTAGAATTAGTGGGCACATGAAATGGATGGAATATGAGGATGTTCCTTCTAAATTATATCTCCAGTTCCTAAATATAAAATAGCAATCAATGCATTTTTCAGTTTTGTGATATCCCATTGGAACCCTTATAGAGGATGAGATAGAACTCTGAAAAAAATTCAAGAGCATTTCTAGCAAATCATCACATCAATAGGCTCATATCCTTTTTGTGATTCTTCTAAAAAACATGTTAACCAAGTTGTCCCCTAGAGAATAAAACTTTATGAGATGATTTATTTTTCAAGGGAAATAGAGTTGGATGATAATGGGGGCAATTATGAAAGAGATCAAGAAAGAAAAATATCTAGGCCCTAATGGCATCTCAATGGAATTTTATAATAGGACATGGGATGTGGGATGTTTTTAATCCCACATATTTTAATATGTGTGAGGGATATATTAACAGTGGTTGCTTGATGGAACATATCAATGTAATTCTTATCAATCTTATCACTAAAAGTGTTAAAACATATTTGTCAGGTAGTCGACATCCAATCACTCTCCTCAATGTTTCTTACCAAAACCTAGTAAAAGAATTGACCAAATGGATTAGGTTAAGAATATGTTTATATGACTTGGAGGTCATGGGTTCAAATACATAAGGGGGTAGGGTATGTATACTTTCATAGACAGGGAAAACAATTAGATGGGGAAAACCTATGATTGAAAACAAATGCACAAAAAGAAACATTATGTTCTATCTGAATTGGACTTAAATCCCAACGTCATGATCTCTAAATCACTTCAACTAGTAGATATATTGTTTTCTCCTCCATTCCTTACTCATGAATCCTTTGTGCCTCCTTTAATTGACCCTCTTTTGATTCCTAAGAAAACCCAAAAATCTTGAATCGACCCCTGTACCCCCTATGGCCTTGCATGCAGACAATGAATCACTCCCAAATAATGTTTTTTCTCAACCCTATATAGTGTTGAACTAGAAAAAGGAACACCAACAATAAGAGGATGAAGTAGAAGAAGAAAGAATTCCAAAGAAAACTAAGAGAAAAACAAACAAGTCCGTTTAATTCACTAATTATGATTTATATATGCCTAATCATGTGTTGTAGATCTATAATTAGGACATATGAATACATATTAGGCCCTAAAGATACAATCAATCCTTGCAACTCAAAAAATAGGCCATATAAATCAACAAGTAGGACCTAAATATATGGATTAATGGAAAAATCCATGGTTTATAGCCTTAAACTAGGGCTTGGGACATAAGGGCCATCTTTTTTACACCTACTCCTTCAAATTTGGATTGTATTCCACCCTCAGGAAAAAACGTCCTTTATACAAAGCATGTCTTATAGTTTAGAGCTTTTGCTATAGCAGAAAAACCCGCCTACGGACTACACTAGGGTTCAACATGTAGGCAAATCTAATTGTCTAAAAGTATCCTACTCTTTAGACTACCCCGAATATACCCCACATTCATACAATAAATACAAAGTAAAAAGATCCGGTAACTCTACCTTAAACTCTGCGTCCGGTGTCGATCCTTTCACATTCGATCGCTCCTCAACTACAAGTATCCTCCCAAGGCTAACCTGCATTCAAAAAAAGACAAATAAGAAACTAGGAACATGTATCTCATATATGAATTAGTTGGTTAGATGTCAGTATAAAACATAAATCAAACATAAAGATTGAAAACATCATATTGTGGGACATAAAATGTATTCCTTTTATTGATATCACAAAGTTTACTTACAATGAGATCAACGACTTCTCCTCGAAATTGGTTCGGGCTCCTCTTCACCAAGTTCCAACTGTGCTTCCATGTATCTTTCTCCTCTCACACTTCTCTCTATGTAAACTAAATAGGCTTATAATGGAGGAAAAAGGCAAGAATGGACAATTTTGGCACAAAACTCACAAGGTGGCTGCAAATTCTTGGGGCAAGGAGGGGATGTGAAATGGGAAAAGTTTCATTGTTCTTTTGCTTCTCTTAGGAATGATACCACAACACCTCATTTTATATGACAAAAGGATGGTTATTCGGTTGGGTGACAGGATATAGGCAATGAGACAGTTGGAAAACTACCAAATAGCCCATAATCTCAACAAATTCCTTGCAACTTTTTAATTTTTGCAACATTTTTGGGTATACGCGGGCTGTAATGGTGTAGCTAGCATACGTATGCAAGATGTAGTGGTGCAAAAAGCATGTGTACATGGGAAGTAGTGGTGAAGGGCATGTAGATCTTAAAAAATATGGTTTTTAAGAAGAGTTGCTCAGTGATGACTTGGAAAAAATAGCAAGTAAGAGGGCCAAACACTAGGTATGCATGTATGGTGCAACATAGGGTTATAATAGATTCCCCAAAATGTGTGAGGTCAGAATAGCATCTGATGGCCGAAATACATTACATATCTTCACCAACGTATGAAGCAAGTGAGCCCGGGACCAGAGTTCGGGAGGTGCCAGCTACAAAAATAATAATTGTCTCACCGAGGTGGGCATACCCATGCTCAAGATGAAATAAATCATGGCTACCAATCAAATACACTACATATCCATGTCATATAACAATAGAAAGTGTAGCCGCGAGAAATACACAATGGATCTACATCTCAAAATCAAAGATATACAAGTATAGTATCCATCTTCAAGAAGCCAAATGATGCCTAATGGCTGGAGATGAGGCCTTCAAAGCTCGAGCAACAACTTCAAAATATTCAAAACTTAGGTAGGAGTGTAATGTGAGTGTACCCATAGGTCTTTGATGGCTCATCGAGGAACATACAAGAGGATCTTGGTGATAAGGCAAAGAACTTCATTGATTTTGAACAAAGGCTTGATTGGACTTATGGGGATGGTCGAGCATGAGGGCAAGAGAAAAAATGCAGAAAGGTTGAATCAGATTGGGTAAAACTTCCCTTGGACAACATCATGATAGATGATCCAACTCAGGCAACATCACATTGACATAAGTTCACGATGCAGGAGGCAACACAAAATATCCATGTGTTTGGAAGAATAACCAAAGGGAGGAGGACACATCTCTATGTAGCAAGAAGACATTACTAAGGTCATATTAAATCAAAATGCTTGATGACAAACAAAAGGATGTGCTTTGTCCAAGGGTGACTCATTGTGCTGCCATAAAAAGAAAATACTTTTCCCGTCCTATTTTGGGGGTATATTTGATTTTTTTTGTCTTTTTCAATATTTTGAAGAGCTTAAAAAAGAATAAAATAATGTTACATTACAAAGGATGAAGGAGTGTCGCAAAGCATAATAGTTCCAAGTGAAAGGAACACACTAATGCTCATAGAAAGGAGACATGTGCAAGGAAAGGACAATCAAGAAAATTCCTCCATGAGTTAAGGTGTCAGGTCGCATGGGCAAAGTGCTACAAGGCTTGCGTATAAGCCATGATTCAAAGGTTTAGTTGAGAGAAACATGGAGCCAACATTAGGCCAAATATGTAGAGATGAAACTGTGATTAGTAATACATGATGAAAGCCCCTTCAATTTATTTTTCACGAGCCCAGAGAAGGTAAGCTCGGTGGTTTTTCATTTTTAGAGAGTCTGAAAAAGCATATTTGGGATACCTTTTTCGAAGGTAGTCTAGTCGGTTCAAAAAAGGGATAAACTATAACCAAAAAGATGTCTATTCAAAACCATTTTAATGAGTGTGACACAGTCAATATCACTCAGATATATTTTCAATTTTAAGGAGTCTGAAAAGAGCTTAACTATGGAATCACAACCTTTTTCTAGATTTAGTCTCCTTAGCCCGAAAAAGTATAAAATTTACTTAGGATAAATCTCCTGGTGCAATGAATATCCCTAGGTGTACCTTTTTCCTCCTTAATATACAAGCTAAAAAAAGGGGTAAAGTCATGCCAGTAGATGTTTTTATGAACCAATTAACGAGTGTTAACGAACAAGGTCACTCGACGATCTTTTCAATTTTAAGGAGTTTGAAAAGAGCTTAACTATGGACTCCATAAGGGTTCCTTTTTTGTAAATTTACTCCCTCAGGCCTGAAAAAGGGTTAAAATTATACTTGAGAATACTCTTCTAGCGAACATGAGTTCCTAGAGTATACATGTATTCGTACAATTGACCATCCAGAAAGAAAAAGGGGTAAACTATCATTGGACCGATGTGCCTTCGAATTTTATTTTGGCGAGCGTGAAGAACAAAAATATCGCTCGACAATCTTTTCATGTTTAGAGAGTTTGAAAAGGTATTAAAGAAGACTCGAGGGGGCTACGACTCATGTATGAAACTGGTTTAGGTAGAGTCCACTGCTAGGCTCACACCAAGAGTCTCTTCGATAGTCAACTTGGAAATTCTCCCAAAAGCGAAGAAAACACAAACCATGGTGTAAGTCCTCCCACGGTATAGAAACCATAGTCATGGTTTCAACGATAGCCTCATCTGAAGGCAAGTCAAAATATGATAAATCATGCAAATGAGGGTCAACATTCCCAAAGGATGAAGTAAATTGACCATATTCCATATGACGATGGAGGCTCTATCCAGGACTGGTAGAATCTATCAATGAAGAATCACAAGCATGAGGACTTGAGGATCTACAAACAACAATATCAGACTCAGAAGGAGACTCAAGATCAGTTGGATCAAGAGGGGGAAGCAAGGGCTCCCATTCACCCATTGGATAAACCAATGGATCAATTGTGGAGACCAAGTCTCAATAAGGAAAACATGATTCCAGAGGTTCCTTCTCAGAAGAAATTAGACATCAAGGATAAGATGCCACATAATTAACCCATGGCGGGGTAGAGTCGTGTTGGGTCCATGATATGATTAATTTAATAACGATAATTAGATCCTTTTTGGAAGAATGTGTATGTGAATTTTCCTGTTTTGAAGAGTTTTGAAGTGTTTTTGTGTTAAATCATCGTGGTTCATACCAGGTATGTATGATTCATGTTTTATGATGGTTTTGAGTATAATTCAGCATGTTTTAATGATTTAAAGAAACTAATTCACATTCTGTGTGTCATAGGAAAAATCGCAGGTATTTTTTCCATCCAACACTCCGTCCAGTACTCCATACGACACTTTGTCCGGTACTCTATCCGACACTTTGTCTAGCACTCCATCCTGCACTAAAACCATGGGAGATTTTGTGGTTATCATATCGACGACCAATGATGGGAGAATCAAATACATGGGTTTTCTTTGTGCTCGTGGCCTCCAACTACTGATCTTCTAACAACTCAGATTGGGTTGTTATGCTGGGCAATTATTGGATCGCCTGGTTTTTAGAAGTCACCGATGGTTAAAATGCATTGAATGCGATTTGCTATTTTTATAGGAGGTCGACCCTTCCAGTGGTCGACCTCTCAGCTTGTAAACATTATAAATACCACATCAGTGGTCAGAGAGATAGCTAGAGGATCAAAAGAATAACTAAGCTCTATTTTGCCAATTCTGAATCTATGTAGTATGAATTTTCTTAATTAGCATAGAATGCAATTGAATTTAATAGAATAGTGTTTTTTATATTGTTGATGATTAATGCATGATTGAATAATCACATGGATATGCAGGGTAGTTGATGTTGCTTCTATCATGGCTAAGTTCTCATTGGATTGTCTAATTCAAAATTTTCACTTTGCTATCAATGTCAATATTGAGTTCATACCTCTTGAGTTATCATTAATTGTTAAATGGAATCATGATTTCATAAGACACCAGAGACATAACCATCAACACTACATTTTAGTTTTCTTGCTTTTATAGATTAGAGGATAGTTTCCTTTCTTTTGTGGGTTAGAGAATAGTTCTCTTTCTTTGGCAGATTAAAGAATAGTTTCTTATCATAGATTAAAGAGTAGTTCTTGATTACCTTTATTGTAATGATGCTTTGGATTTAGTAGATTAAGATTTCCTTTCGTAAATTAGAAGTAGTTATGAAGTTAAATTTAAGAATAGAGTTCACTTGCTTATTAGTTTGATTAGTTGTTTATTAAGTAATTTTGATTAGTTTACTTGTGGTAGAAGTTACCATAGGTTAGTTATTTCATTGCTTACTTTCTTTGATAGGGTAGTTGCTTTCTTGTTTACTTTCTTTTATAGGGTAGTTGCTTGCTTGTTTACTCTCTTTAATAGGATAGTTTCTTATTGAATTTGAGTTAGTTAATTAAAGTAGTTTGTTGTTGTTATTGCTTATTAGGTTGATAGTTTGATTTTAATTATTGTCATGATTAAGTTAGTTTTCTTTAAGTAGGTCTTTCATTTGATTTCTTAAGACTATCCATCGATCCTTTGTTCAAAAGTTACTTAGGGTAATTAGTTTAAGTTTGTTTGTAGGGTTTGATCATTAGTATCCTTTGCTTAAGTAGATTATCCCTTAGATAACCCATTTCCTTAGTTAGACTATACTACCTCTAGCCTTTCTGCCTTGGCTCATATAGTGCTACAACTCTAAGTTTACTTACCATGGGTTGAAAATTTAATTGAGGGTTTTTAGTGTGTTTTTAGTGCATATAGAACACCGATCATTTTTGGCGTTGTTGCTGGAGAGTTGTCTCAAGGTAGAAATTAGATACTTTATAAACCTTAGCATTATTTTGGTGGTAGGGGAACTTTAATATGAGAGGTAAGAACATGTGCATCTACTATAGCAGGTTCCCCCAAACCCAATGGTAGTTTTTCTTTTTATTTTTGTTTTTGTTTTCTTTCATGAACAGACCTAGAAACCCAAAAGGTAGATACATTAAATCTAAATAAGATATTTTGACCAAGGTTCCTTTCGACCTTTTTGGGGGAAGGAATATTCCACTCATAAATTTTGTAGATCAATACCCAAAAATAGGAGCTAGATCAACCCAAAGAGATAAAGTAGTCTCTGAAGAGACTAAGACAAGGAGGACTATAGAACAGAAAATTGAAGCATCCATAATAGTGGAACAAGAGGCAAGACCACTCAAGCCTTTTGCAGAACCAAACTATACAACCTTTGTTTTCTTACCACATTCAGGAGATCCTAACTTTGAGGACATCATTGTTGTAGGTGAATCCCCCTGCGGACAAGTGGATTCCCTCTTGGTCTATAGACTTCTAAGGCCAAGATAGAAAAGTGCTTGACATGGACACTGACTTCCTTTTAGATCTAATCAAGATAATAAATGAAAGAGAAGGAGAAATATGTGTACCTTGTTAATGGAGTTCTTCCTTGCAAAGTCCAGGCTAATCTTCGATCTTGAGCTCCTTGATAGGTCCTGCAAAACAAACAAAGATACAATAGACTTCCTACTCCACTGAGATTAGCTCAATCATAGATCCACCTACTATAGAAAAACTCATATGGAACAAGCACAATTTTTAAAAAACATGCCAAGCATTGATTATATTAATGAGAACAAGTAAAAGTACTTACAATCCTTTAAACGAAGGTGCAACAACTTCTTCCAGTTCTCCTTGTCCAACCCCTTTGCTCAAGTAATCTACACTGATTGCTATGTTGACATCTCACTCATGAGATCATAAGTTTCACATATCTAATATTTTCCATGTAAATACCTTCTTATGAGATCATAAGTTAGGTATAATTCTCAATCTCCATTGTTCTGTCAATACCAATTATAGGATGATAAGTTTGGTATCAATTTCTAGTCTCCACCGTACCTTTCACCATGAGAAGGTCTGTTTATATAACCTTGGAGAGTTCCAACCCTTGAGAGATATTTGGGATGAGTTGAGGATTCTTCTCCTTCAGTTGAGAATCTCCCCTAAGATCATTCCTTGACCATCTATTTGAATCCAACTACCTTCAGGAATTGAGGAATTCCTGCCTTATTTGCCTCAAAAAACCCAGAATTTGCTAAAAAAAAGGCTAGCGCTCCCCCAAAAGGGTGCACAGGGTGCTCAATCACTCGCCCAAAGAGGCTTAGGGAGTGCCAACACTCCTTGGCAGTGGGTAGGGGAGTTCTCCTCTCCAAAATTCAGTTTTTGAGTGTTTTTTCCATGGCAAAAGGTTTTTTACTCCCTTTCAAGTGACTTTTCTTCTTCCAAACTAGCATTTGAGGTGTCTTAAGTGTCTTTGTGATGTCGTTAGATGCACGACATAGGAAAGATGATAGTATACTGTTTGTGACACTTGCAACAAGTGTAGTTAAGATGCGACACTTGTGGACAAGATGTGACACTGACAACACTCATAATGATGACACTTCCGACACTATCAAAGTGAGTAATTTTGAGGTGTAAGAGATTGCCCACCAAAGTACAAGTTAGAAGACGATGATGACTGAAGTACTTTGTAGACTTTTTTGAGAAAGGGTATGGATGCAGAGAAACCGGAAAAAGCTGCAAACAACCATCAAATAAATATTATGACATGTTTCAAAACCCAAGGCAGGCATACCTATGCTTGAGTGATAAAAACTTTTTAGGTACGACCGCCATAAAAACACTGTGGATCCATAATTATATTGAAAAAATGGTATAGCCACTGCAGATACAATGTGGATCTATACTCCTATGACCTAAATTGATCATAGCCATGAAGAATACACAGTGGATCTACGAGATGACAAGACATAGCCACGACCAATACAAAGTGGATCTATGTAACAATATATGTGTCATAGTTCAAAAGAACTCCTTCAAAACCTAGGCAAAGTATACATAAGATTGATGACACTCAACCCAGGGTCTTCTTACCAATCCTGGTGTAGTACAAATCTAACCATGCGAATAGATGTTCTGATGTCGAACATGGAAAAAACCACTTGATTACCGGTCAATGATGTAAACCGTTAACAAGCACGAGGAAAATAGCCATTGATGTCAATGATTCCCAAGGTACTCTAGTACATTCCGACGAATTTGAATAGATGAGATAAAGTCAAACATCTGTGGAATCATCCAATCAAAGGTCAATGATGTAAACCCACTATTGGACATGCGGAGGTCTGCCATTGAGGCATGCAGGTCCCAAGGTACTAACTGGTTTCTAAGTCTAGCTCCTAGATAATGTGTTGAAGTCAACAGGAATAGACTCATCGAATGAGGGCCTTGATGTATCCCCCATCAATGAAATGAAACAGACACAGATATGTAATTGGTAGATTGAATGAACATGGACTGACACAAGTATTGAAACAAGATATTTGTGATGGATGAATCTCGAGGTAGATACTTCCCTTGAACATTGAGGCACAACAACAGAAACTTGACATGGACCAAAACATGATAATGCAATGGATATGGTGACTTTCGTCGGGTGAACCAAAGGAGTAAAAGAAACTCAGAGGATTGGTTCAGTGCAGAGGTTTAGTCGGTTACAATGTGTGCAAAGACAAAGTGTTGTGTTCAAGGGCGACCATAAGAGTTACTGGTAGTGTTCTCAAAAAAACTGCTTGTCTTGCTTCTTTCAATTTCCCCCCCATCCATATAGATGAGTACCTCTTTTTAATTTAACGAGCTCAAGGAGGGTAACACATGCTCGATATGACTCACCTTCGGTAAGTCCCTCTTCCTTTGTTTAACGAACTGGAAGAAGTAAGGGTTCGATCCCATATGGGCCCTTCAATGTGTTGTAACAGATATTAAAAATTTCTCTACTTAGTGTCTTCATGCCTTTTAGGGCCTTTTGTGACGAAAGTTCGTGTTCTAGGGTCTCTCACTAGAACACTTGAAATAACAACATGGTGGTGAAGTGCTCTTCTTCGGAGAAAATTTTTCACCACAGCAGTGGTCGTTGTGGTGCTGAAGGGATTCATAACTTATTGTGGCCTCTTTGGAAATGGTGGCCTGATAATGTTTGATGTGAGTTCTGTGAGGTTCAAGTATCAATTTGTTGATCTTGTGCTAATACTTGGAATTATTGGAGGAATAGTGGGAGCGGCCTACAACTACCTTCTTGAGAAGACTCTAAGACTCTATGCCCTCATCAATCAGAAGGGACCTATATACAACATTCTTCTTTCCTGTCTTGTCTTCATCTTTACATCTTGTTTCATTTCTGGACTTCCATGGCTTGTAAAATGCAAGCCTTGTCCGCCAGCGAAAATGATCAGTGAAGAATGTCCTAGCACTAATAGCATAGGAAACTTCATCCATTCAAATATCCAGCAGGGCAATACAATGATCTTGCAAGCCTCCTTTTTACAATAAATGTTGGTGCCATTAAAAATATCTTCATCACTGGCACACAAGATGAGTTTCATCAATCATCACTCATGCTTTATTTTGTGGCTTATTTCACATTGCGACTGGTAACATAAGAACTATCACTTCCATCGGGTCTCTTCATACCCATAATTTTAATAGGGTCTGCATATGGCCATTCTCTTGGAGAGTTGATTGGATCTTTCACAAACATTGTTCAGGGGCTTTGTGCTATGCTCAGTGCAGACTTTTTCTCAGGGGCTCAATAAGAGTAATAGTTTCATTGTCCATTGATAAACTTTTCTGGAATAGAGAAAGTTGGAAACATTGTATAGTTTGTGCAGTTGGAAGAAGGCGAGGGGATTCGGTTTGATGGTATTGGCATCTGATGATCGGACCGAAAGGAGCACGGTCTTCTTCAACATTTTCAAGGGCAGAGTTAATGGCAATGACACAAAGGTGGTCTTGTGCGTGGATCAGAATAGGTCCACACTAGAACTGGATGTGGATAAGACCAGATATGGAGGATTTGTGAGCGTGAAACCCCATCAACGCACGTTGTCGCTTAAAGTATTGGTTGATCACTCGATCGTGGAAAGTTATGCAGAGGGAGGGAGAACATGCAGTACGTCGAAGAGTTATCCGAGCATGGCAGTTAATGAGAAGGCTCTTCTCTTCATGTTTAATTATAAGAATTCGCCCCTCGTCCTTCGTTGACTCTTCGCCTGGCACATGAACACCGCCACCCAAGTATATGAATCCAACTGAACAGAGTTGCAAATATCATTGAAAAATCTAAAAATGGAACGAGAAGAAGAGTCCAAGCGATTGAAGAAACAAAGAAAAATTGAAGAAATGGAAAATAAATCACCAAATACATTACAACACCTTCCGCATGCACGAAGAGCACCAATCTCGCTATTTCAGGATTTTAATCATCGTTTTTCACATTACGCTTCATCCTTCGAAAGTCTGAAAAGTCGATTCATGGTTCCATCTTTGCGTCGATGGGACAAAATTGTGCGCGTAGAGGGTGATGAATTTTGGCACATAACAAAAGCATTGTGCTTAGGTGTTCAAAGAATAAAAAAAAGGAAAGAAATTAAATGTTAATTGTCACTTCTTTGGCTATCAAGCTCGAGGATCTTTACCACCAAAATTTGAATATAACTATGCATATGCCCTTGGCCATATTGTTTATCATCTCTTATGTGCTGGGTTGAATGGTTACATGGAAACTGTAATAAACCTAAAGAAACCTGTATCCCAGTGGCAATGTGATGATGTTCCAATCACGACAATGATGACTATGAAGAGATGGCTACGGGGTGATGTGCCTCTCAAATTGGAAAGCTGGTTGTTCACCCTGCTAATGTGGATTTGAAGGGCAGGCCATATCAATTGCTAATGCGCAATGCAACACAATTTTCGATGGATGATAGGAATCCTGGTCCTTTTCAGTTTGAGGGTCACGGGACAAATGCAAAAACCATAACCTTATCTGTTGAAGACCAGGATTATATTGGTCAGGTACAACAGTTGATAAGTTATCTTGACTAGGTGAGGGATATAGGAAAAGTAGTTCGCTGCAGAAGAGATCTCGTCCATGGTGTTGATGAAGACGTTGAGGTGATTATGGAAAGGTTGCCAAAAAAATGCTAGAGTATGATTTTTCCTGCTACAATCTTTGTCTGGGTGCAGAGGCTTTCGAGGAAATATTTAAATGATCCTATTATTATTGATCTTGTTGGT
>JASDQU010312136.1:0-11360 GCA_032191745.1 Picea mariana | reverse complement strand
GATGTGTTTTCTTGGACCTACGATGATTTGAAAGATTACGTAAAACTGTATTCCATCATATCATTCCTTTGAGGGAAGAAACAAATCTAGTGAAGCAAAAAATAAGGATGATGAATCCCAAACTGAAACCTCTAGTAAAGATTGAATTGGAGAAATTGAAGAAAGAAGGAATAATTTATCCCATTAGACACTCAGAATGGCTTTCAAATCCTGTGATTGTAAGAAAAAATACCATGGAAATATGGATGTGTTTTGACTTCAGAGACCTTAACAGAGTAAGCATAAAGGATAACTTTCCTTTACCTAATATGGAATTCCTTCTCCAACAAGTCATTGGATCAGCCTGCATGTCCATGTTGGATGGTATTTCTGGATATAACCAAGTCTTGGTGGCTAAGGAAGATAGGGCAAAGACGACATTTATCACACCTTGGGCGACATATGCATATGCTAGAATGCCCTTTGGTTTGAAGAATGTTGCATCCACATTCCATGGGGCCATGGATCATGCATTTAGAGGTTTGATAGGAAAATTTATGGCAAACTATCAAGATGACTTGACGGTGCATTAAAAAACAAGGGGTGATCATATCCATCATTTGAGAAATTGTTTTGAAAGATGAAAAATATATGTTGTCTCTCTAAATCCAAAGAAATTCTTGTTCGATGTAACTCAAGGAAAACTGTTGGGACACATTGTGTGCAAGGAAGGGATTTACATAGATTCGGAAATAGTTAAAGCAATAAATGAGCTCAACCCCTCGACATCCAAGAAAGGAGTCAATTCATGTTTTGGCAAGATCAATTTTTTGTGAAGATTTGTTCCTGACTATGAAAGTATCATAAAGTCGATCAATTTGTTGTTGAAAAGGAGCAGAGGTTCGAATGGGAAGTGGATACTCAAGAGGATTTCAATAATATCAAAGGAGAAATCACCACATCTCCTGTCCTCATTAGTCTAGATTTTCAAAGGGATTTCATCATCTATTCATTTTGTATAGAGACAATTGGTGCATCTGTTCTTACTCACAAGAATACCAAAGGAGAATAAATCCCAATAAGTTTCATGAGAAAAACCTTACATTACTATGAGTTGAGGTATTCAGAACTGGAAAACAAAGCCTTGGCTCTTGTAAAAGAAGTAGCGCATTTCCAGATGTACATATTGAACTCCCATGGTATTTCCTATATACCCTCATCGCCAGTGAAGATGCTTCTGAATCAACAATTGACAGAAGGAAAATGGGCTAACTAGCTAATAAAGATACAAGAATATGATATTGATATTAAACCTTTAAAAGCTATAAAAGGACAAGGTTTATGCAAGATCACCACGAATGGTTATTTTGTGGATGGAATGATTTCAATTTCAATAGGAGAACCATTAGTTGATTCAAATTGGTACAGATATATTATATTCTACTTAAGGTCCAAGAAATTTCCTATCACTGTGAACTCCAAGGAGTGAAGAACAATGAAGATGAAGGAAAATCAATATGTGATAGTTGTTGATATATTGTTCAGGAGAAATTATGATGGTATACTACAAAGATGCATTGATGAAAAAAAATCCCAAGAACTGATGAGATAATTCCATGAAGGAATATGTGGTGGACACTTTACACCTACTACCACCACTCACAAGATAATAAGGGTTCGATTATACCGACCATCAATATTCAAAGACTCGTATGCCACAATAAAGAAGTGTGTATCGTGCCAACATTTTTCAGGAAAAATGAAGAGATCTGTGATGCCTTTATAACCCATAATTGTATAACATTCATTCTCCCAATGGGGACTTGATTTTGACGGGCTAATTAATCCGAAGTCTAGCAAGGGGCATATGTAAATTCTCATTCCTATAGACTATTTCATGAAATGGATGGAAGTGGTGGAATTAAAGAAGGTTGATTCTGAAGATCTAATTAAGTTCCTCAAAGATAATATTCTATCGAGATTTGGCTTCCCAGAAAAATTTATCACAGATAATGGTTCAATTTTCATGGGGTCGAAGTTTACAGAGTTTTGCAGAGAATATGGAATTATCATGGGTCAAACATCGAATTATTATCCACAAGGTAATGGCCTTGTTGAATCCACAAATAAAACACTTGTTCAGATACTGAAGAAAACCATTGACAGGAACCAAACAAATTGGCTTCTAAAGCTAATTGATGCATTGTGGGCAAGCAAAACGACTCCAAAAGACAGCATTGGGGTGTTCCCTTATACATTGGTTTATGGTAAGGATTGAAAATGCCTATTAGCCTCAAGCTCAATGCATTGACTTATGTTGTTAATACCGAATATAAAAAAGAGAGTTCACCAATCCAAAGGATGATAAACTAGCTATTAAAATTTGAGGAATAATGAAGCAAATCCCTGAGTCGAACCTCTCAAAGGTAGCAGAGTGTCAAAAAATGTTTTGATCAAAGAACAACTGTAAATAATTTCCAAAAAGGAAAGTTGGTGTTACTTTGGAAAAATGCCAAGGAGAAACCATTCTTTTTGTTCTTACATGCAAATCATCTTCTTTTTGTTTTATGTGATCAGAAATAATTATCTTAAACTATAATGGATGTGAGGAAATTTTGCTTATTTTATTTAAATGTGTGAAGTGTGTGATTCTTGGTCCTTTCTCAGGAACTTTATTTAAAATAAAACAAATTAAAAATATTGCTTTTATTTTCTCACAACATTTATGCTTCTTTAATTACTACGATGGACTTTTGACAATTCCCACATTTTGAATCTAGAGAAATCCAAAGAAAATCTAAAGAGGAGTACCACCTCTATAAAAATGCAGGGGTATTTATATCCTCGTGAGGTTCTCATTTTGGTCCTAATGGATTCAAGTGTCAACAATAATATAACCTCCCAATATACCATCCAACAAGAAATAAATTGCACGAGAAGTCTTATTACTTACACAATTCCACTGCCTTACTAACCCAAGAGTCCAATTCTTCAGCATTGTGGTTCGGTACCTTCTAGTATTCTCCACTAATATTTCTAACCACTTAGTCAAAATAATCAGAAATTATCCAAAGAAAATCTCATGCAATTATGTGTACACATACCTTTGCATCCATTGTTCATCGCTCATATGAGGGTTTCTATTCTCTTTTTGATCAAATTCTTGTTCCTTCCCTTCTAGCCATTATGTGATCTCTTTCTTTGTTGACCTCAAAAACATTCCCTCAATCACAGATTCTGGGTCCTCACAACATAACCATTTTTTGATGCCCGGTTGTAAGAACCTAGGTTAAAGTTATCTTAACCAACAAAACCCTTCAGAAACCAGCCCTTTCGGCATCACCTGCATGCAAGTGAAGTCTCACCCAAGGCATCTATTGGGGCTGCAGGAACCAGGTTTCTATAGTAGTGAGGGAATGGCAGGTGATCATCTTAATCATTCTTACTTATCTGTTATGTGCACATCATACTATATTTATTCTTGCTTGATTACTTAGTGAACTTAGCTATATAGTACCATTATACTATAGATTGCGACATAAACCATCTACTATAACATTCATACTATTTCACAGTGATCGTATAGTAGACACATATAGTCTAACATGTTTAAAGAGATTATTCATGCTCAATCACATAAAAGACAAGCATACACAGTAATTAATTTGGTTTACCCAACTTTGGGCTACGTCCACAACGACTGGCTTCTTTATTACTGTTTTTGTAATCGTCTCAACCTTGCACACTACGCTTACAATAGATATACCATGCTACCTCTCTCTCCATATTGCATAGTCGCTCTGTAGTGGAAGCATCTCTCCGCGACTTCTCTCTAATAATCATACATATACTCTTCATTCTCAATATATTCTCTCACTCTCCTCACGAACATGTCAACAAAAAAAATTGAATAGAACATAACAGAATAGGAGAACCCCTAATCTACCCAACCCATTACATACTTATACATAAATTCTAAGGCTCACAACCCTACTTTTCTTATCCCCAAGACCCGATTACATATTAATCTAAATCATGACAACTCATGTTTACATATACATGTTGTTTTTGCACTCTTAATTATTGTTATTCCTACTTTTGCACATCTTTTTTCTTTTGGCGTGTTGAACTGCTATCCTTCATTTTCTCCCACTTCTTCTCTTGTTTTATTCTCTTGCTTTATTCTCTGCTTTATTCTCTACTAGGTATGTTCTTACTACGCACTTCCGATCATGCATGTGCCTTTACTGCCCACTTCGCTCATGTCTTGTCTTGTTTCTTCTGTTGTTGCGCATATCCTCCATACTTCAGATTTTTATGAAAATTGAATCCAAAATGTCTATCCAACAAAGACGTCATCCCCTCAGGATGAGTTGGCATTGTTTGAGTTAAAAATGTTTATTTGTCACATTATAAATAGTGGATGAAAATCAATATTTAACTATAGTAGTGCTTTGAAAAAAGTACCCATAATTATAAAATACTCACAAATCAATTTTGAATATGATATAAATATCTTATAAAGTAAAGTACCCTTAAAGTACTTTACTTTTGAATATATATATATATATACCCATGTTCATTCATACAATAATATTTTATGTTTAAAATTTCAATTAAAAAATATAATAGATTAAATCGAATTTGAAATGAATTGGTAAAATATTCATGTCACTTCATATATTAACCATTTTATAATTAAAATTATATATAGACATACACTTGAAGTAAGTTCATAGAATGTACATTGATGGATATTGGAGATACTATGTCGATGGAGGATTCTATACATATGGAGCTTGGATGGAAAATACTATATTTAGAAGATGAAGAGATATTGACTTAAAAGTTTTTCAATGGCGGATTACTATTATTAGAATTTGGATAAATGGTTTTTTTTGGTGGGATATCTTGTTAGTAATGTTTTAAATTGTTTTTGGAAGGATTAATGAGACTTTTACTATTTTTAGAATTGGATCATCTATTTCAAATGAAGGAGGTTCACTGGTTAGTTTTAGCGGTGAATCCATTGTAGTTCTTAGTGGGGGGATTTATTGCACATTTATTTGGTTTTTAATGTGATTTGATTGGTGGAGATCCATGTGTTGGGCTCATTATTTCCCTTTTATTATATCCCTGTGCTATTGATCCCTCTATCCGTTGATCATTCCCTTTCGATGGCAGACGAAGTTAGCGTTTTCTTGGGCATTGCAAATGAGGAGACTTGGGAGCATGAACGTCCCTTTTGCATTAACGATGCACTAAATATAAAAAAGGTGGCATGCATCTTCTGAAGGATATCCTTCCATAAGTCAAGTCATCACTAGAGAATTTATTGGTTTCACCAAAGGCGAATAAGTTATGTGATCATGGATTCATGGGGACTAAGCCTCAGCAACATATTTCACCTGGCCTAGGCTATGAGATTTCGGCGAGACTGCTAAGTTATCAGGGATCGGGTGAGACTAGTTTAGAGAACATTTCAGATCCTTGACTAGGATTGAGACAGGTTTTTGAGTCTCAAGTGAGGCCTTCATGGGGAGGGTGTGCTCATGCTAACAAGGAAGTTATTGTTCATGAACAATCAGTGAACCACAGTAGGTATTTTGGCACAAAAAAGGATTACACTCCTTGGGAGAGACTGTGTGTGAAGGTCACACGAAAAAAACTGGTGGCATGGGTATGGAAACCCAAGAAATCTCGATGGAGGTTGGTCATAGGAATGGACATCGTTTTGGAGAAAGCTTGTAACTTGTCCCTCTCTGTGTTGGTTGGGAGGTTTTCTTATAATAATAGGAGTAGTATTTCTTTCTCATCCTAGATGCAATGAACCTGGTTACCCATTATTGGGTATGAGCTAAAATACCTCACATTTCCTCATGGATGGTTCATTCTGGTCTTCAAGATCATTGAAGACACATAGATCATTTTAAATGGGTTTTGAGACTTTGAGGGAGGCAACATTATGCTTAAGAGGTGGAGAACCCATTTTGACCCTGCCACAGAATACTTCAACCTTTGACATGTTTGGGTTCTATTAACAGGCCTCCCACTCAATTAGTAGAATAAAAATACCTTGAAGGATATTGGGAACCTTCTAGGCCGATTCCTTAAGTTTGACAAAAAGGGGCTCCACGATCTTGATAAACCTATGGAACGTGTACTTGTTGAAGTGGATATCCACCCAAGCCTTATGGAATTGATTGAATTGGAATGGAGGTCAAGTGATGGTGCAGCGACTTGACTACCTAGGTCTTCCTTTTCGTTGCAACTCATGTAGAAGGAAAAGACATCTCTGAAATCAATGCCCATCCTGGAATGGAATTGGAACTGTGGAAGACTCTTTGGATTCTCAGGCCAATGATCAGTATATGAGTGAAGGTGATTCAATAGAGGTGGGAGCTTTTACTTCAGGGCTTGGAGAAGATTCATTGAACCTCCTCTCAGGAACCTTTATCGGTAAGTTAAAATTTTACTGCCCTTATTTATATTTTAAGATCTTGTCTTGGAAGAGGGACTTCCTGGATAAGTCCTTTCCTTCTTCTACGTTTTCCATTTCTGAGACTACTAGCACCTCAAAAAATACTTTGGATTTGGGTGGGTTGACTCCGGGTCCTGATAGGATTACAGAGACCCTACTACCTATTATTCCTAATCCTTCAGTGCTTGAGGTTTCCATTAAATAGTATGGGGGGACTCTTGAAAATTCTACCCCACTATTATCCACCTTACACAAGAATTCATAGTCGCCAAATACTGATATTGAAGAACTGATCCCGACTCTTAAAGAATCAGTTAGCCCCACACCTCTTCGTGTTGGATTTACTTCACACACACCAAGGATTTATTTTTCCTAAGTATTTTCCTTGTTTATTATTCATAATTATTCATTATCTAGTCTCTTATATTTTAGGGGATAATATTCCACCTGGAGAATATTCTCTTTCAGTTGACACTTCAGTTTGACTAGTTGAGTTGAGTTTAGATGTTGCATTGGTTTTGTCACCATGCAACATTGGGATATCACCATGATAATTAGACCTTGCCTTGGTATCATCACAAGAGTGGTGCATTAGCCTTGATTCCCTGAGTTAAATCCTCACTACTCTTTGTTCAATCAATTAACTGAAGACTAGTTGACTAGTTAACTCAACTAGGTGGCAGTTCACTCCCATAACTACCTGAGAGACTAGAATAGGTGGAAGTTTACTCCTGTAACTAATGGTGTGTGTCCAAATCACTCTAGACCACCACTATGGCACATTGGTTCACCTCCAGTGTGAACTCATTGAGATATATAGAGTATATCATGTGTAAACTATTCATTATTCACAATGGTTAATGAGAATTCTTTCATTCTTTCTCTCCTTCTACTTCTTTATTCTATTCTATCTGCAGATGTATGTATCATTTTTTAGATAGATCTATTATGTGCAGGTTCAACACATTTACATGGTATCAGAGCCAACAGACTGCTATGAAAAAGCTACACCAAATTGTTTTACAGGTACAAAAGATTGAAGACAGCGGAATGATGGATTTCCAAAAAGAATTCATTCTTACACCTTACAACTATTTTGTATGGAAGGAGAAAATATCCATACATCTCCAAAACAGAGGGTTGTACAGGTTAAACTTGAATATAGATACAGAACTGACATCATCCATAGAAAAATCCAAGTACTTAAATCACATGGATGAGGCACTCGAAACAATTTGCAGTGTTATTTCTCCCAATCTCCTTTTTCACATATCTTCCTGTAAGACTCCCAATGAATATTGGACCACCTTGGAAGGGATCTTTGGAAAAAAGGCTGAGATGAGGGGACACATGCTAGAGGTGGAGCTTCTCACATTGGATCCAAAAAGATTCAACAATATCTAAGATTTCTTTACAAAATTCAAGGATTTACTGTCGCAACCCTAAGCTTGCGGGGTTGCAAAATTGGAGGAGAAACAAATGGTTCTCACCATTCTCTCCAAGATTGGTCCTAAATTCTCTATATTCATATCAACATTCCATTCTGAAATATTCACCTCAGGAGCCACCTAGAAGATGCCTTCTCTTGAGGATTTTATCGAAGCCCTAACACAAGAGAAAACCAAGCTCATCAACATGGGAAAAATCAAAGGCCCAAAGGCACATGCACTCACTGTGAAATATGGCAGCCAAAAATATCATAAATATAAATATAAATATAAATGGAAATCTCATGCACATCCAAAGAGGGAAGCTTACACAAAACCTTTCACCGATGCCTCTAGATCCAAATGGGAAAATGGAATAAAAGGGGAGAAATGCATGTACTGTCACAAAGGATTCCATTTGGAATCTGCATGCATGCAAAAACAAATAGATATGATGTCTCAAATACTTCATCAAAACAACCTTGGAGATCACATCCCTGAGGTTTCCAAGAAGAAGAAGCCAGAAGATCTGAATCCAAAGAAAGGCAATTCTAGCCATGCCTTGATTTCCATCAACTCCTCTCTCGATGCTTGGATCGTTGATTCACTAGAATCACATCATATAGTTTCATCAAAAGAAGTATATTCTTCTTTGGATGCATGCAAAGGTCCTCCTATTCTGATGGGGGACAAATATTATGCCGAAGTCACCAGCAAAGGAAGGATTGAAATCACCAACAAAAGCCTCTAGAATGTGTTGCATGCTCCCAAACTTTATGTCAACCTTATCTCTGTTTATCAAATGATGAATTCCGGCACCAGAAATAAATTCATATTCACACCAAATTCTGTGGATATCTACGACATGTGAACCAACTCCAGGGTTTCTACCGGTGAGGTAAATCATCAGTCTATATTGTATACATTTTCTGAATTCATTGAACCTAATTCTTCTTTACTTCTTACTCATGCTGATGAAAGTAGTAGGATATGGCATGAAAGGTTTGGAAATTTGAATTTCAGATACGTGAAACAACTTAGAAAGCACAGATTAGTTGATGGTCTACTAGACATCCATTTCTCCAAGGGAGTGTGTGAGGGATGTGTTCTCAGGAAACACCCTCAAGAGAAATTCGACAAAGGAAATTCTCAACGAGCTTCCACACCTTTATATATGATCCACAGTGACCTTATGGGTCCTCTTTCCACATCCATCAATCAACAAAGCGAGGTTTGTTCTCATTTGTTTTAATGGTTTCTCACGTTTTACATGGGTCTACTTTCTCAGGCAAAACTCTGAGGTCTTTCAACACCTCAAAGAATTCAAAGCCTTGGTTGAGACATAATCCGGAAAGAATATCAAGGTCCTCTGAACTAATAACAGAGGAGAGTATGTAAATCATGAGATCCATGATCTTTTCCATGAGGCAGGGATCCAGTTGCAACGCACAATTCCCTATACTCTGCAGTAAAATGGAGTTGCTGAGTGGAAAAATAGATCTCTAAAGGAGATGACATCTTGCATGTTGCATGCAAAATCTCTACCATAGAGACTATGTACCAAAGCACTTAATTGTGCAACATACATCCAAAACAAAGCTCCTCATATATATGTCAAGGATAAGACCCCCTATGAGGCTTAGAGCGGCCTCAAACCGGAAGTGACTCGCTTTCTCATTTTCGGTTCACGTGCATGGGCTAGGATTCCCTATGAAAAGAGGAAGGAACTTGATCCAAAGAGAACTGAGTGCATTTTTGTTGGATTCCCCGATGGTGTGAAGGGATATCGTCTAATTGATATTTCCTCGGACCGACTCATCATTGAGTGTAGTGTCTAATTCAAGGAAAGTTTCTCGCATGAACCTCAGCAGCCACATGCAGACACCTTCATTCTTCTACCTGTCCAAGATGATGAGAATGCACATGAAGACTCTTCTTCAGATGAGATTTATGATTCAAAGGAATCATATGATTCAGATTCAAAGTTAGTACAGTTAGATGTAGAGTCAAAGCATCCATATGCAATTGCATATCCAGAGAAGAGACCCAATTGGGCACATACTACTCTTCAGGATGTAGGGGATCTCGTTGGTGATCCAACCGATACTAGGAGGACTCGGTCTGATTTCTAGGAACCTCTTATTGCACTCACTGTCAATGAACCATTTCCCTCCAGGCATATTTTCTTGGTTTAGTCTTCATATCCACAGTCTTATGGTAAGGCTCTTGGAAATCCCTTTTGGGAATATGCCATCCAAGAGGAATACAACTCCCTCCTCGAGAACCAGACATGGGATCTGGTTCTCCTTCCTTCTGGGAGGAAACTTGTCAGATGCAAATGGGTCTACAGGACCAAAAGCACAGTGGATGGAAAAATTAGTAGATACAAAGCTAGGCTTGTTTCCAAAGGATTTCAGCAGGTTCATGGTATTGACTATGATGAGACTTTCGCTCCAGTAGTGAAGATGGATTCCATACGGTTGGCACTTTCCATTGCGGTACCCAAGGGATGGGAAGTCCATAAGATGGATGTGAAGAATTCATTTCTTCACGATGATCTCTCTGAGGAGATCTCCATGGAGAAACCCCAGGTATTTATGCAGGACTCATATTTGGTTTGTCGACTGAAGAAGTCACTTTATGGCCTCAAGCAAGCTCCGAGGGCATGGTATGCAAAGATTGATTCCTACATGTTTTCACAGAACTTTTTACGTTGTAAATAAGACCTGAATGTCTACATGCTCAAGACAATTGATTCACTTCTACTTTGAGTTTTGTATGTCGATGAATTGTTGATCACCAAGTGCTCGAATTCAGTGATTGCTCCAGTCAAGAAGATTCTACATGACAGGTTTTTGATGATGGACATGGGTCCACTACAATTCATCCTTGGACTTGAGATTAGTCAGAATGCATCAAGAATCAAACTATCTCAAGCCAAGTATGCATGAGATATGCTTGAGATATTTCACATGAGAGACTGTAAGTCTACTCCAACTCCTTTCCTATCAGGATTCAAACTTGAGGATGGCCAGGAGACTCCACTTGTTGACAACACACTGTACAGAAAGATAGTGGGGAGCTTGTTGTATCTCACACACTCCAGACCATACCTCTCATATGCAGTTGGCACAGTTTCTAGGTTCATGTAGGAGCAACATGAACTACATTGGAAATCTGCAAAGCATATCCTTCGATACATTTAGGGCACCATCACCTTTGGGATTCATTTTGCAGCTGACTCTACATTATATATCATCAGGTTTACGGATTCCGACTAGGATGGCGATAACATTGATCGCTAGTCCACATCTGGTTACTCTCTAAGTCGTGGTTTTGGGCCTATCTGTTGGTCGAGAAAGAAGTAAGTTGCCATTGCTCGATATTCAGTCAAGGTAGAGTACAGAGGGGTAGTTAACATAACCATTCAGGCTATGTGGCTACAACATTTTCTCACTGAGTTGGGCATTTAG
>JASDQU010312132.1:0-13554 GCA_032191745.1 Picea mariana | reverse complement strand
GCTAAAGGAATCGAGTGGCTTTGTCAGCTTCATTTTGAGCATGGGACGAGTCTACCTGGGTGGTTTCAAGGGGTAGTGCAACATCCATGGGACCCAATGGTTGAAATCCCAACCCCACCTAAAAGGGGTTGCGGCTGGTTGAGCTATGTATGGCTCTATTGTGGTTGTGTTGAACATAGGGAAGACTCTCATCCCATGTGTGGGGGTTATTGTAATTATACATGTGTAGGATATGCACGATCATTAGGTTGACAACCTCGGTTTGGCCATCCATCTTAGGGTGGAAGGCAATGGATTTGGTGAGCTTGGTGTACAACAGTGACTAGAGGCTCGACCAAAATGTGTTGAGGAACCGACTGTACGAATATGAGATAAAATTTTGTGGTATCCCAAAATTTACCCACACTCGTTCAAAGAATAGATTGGTAGTGGCCTCCATTGTGATGCTCTTTTTGTAGGCAGCCAGAATCGCCATCTTGGAAAAGTGATTAACAACCACAAAAACATAGTCATTTCCCCGCTTGGTGGACAAAAGGCCCGACATGAAGTACATTGAGATGGATTCCAACGGCCTGTTAGAAGTAGGAAGAGGGGTGTACATGCCTTGTTTCTTAGTGGCTAGTTTGGCAATAGTGCAGGCAATGCAGGACCTGATATACTTGCTGACATACTATCGAAGTTTTGACTAGTAGAAAATTTTGTTCACCATTGCCACTGTATTTTCTATGCTAAAGTGTCCTACCACTTGACTTTAGTGGTTTTTCCAAATCAGCTTCACTCGCTGGCTTGATGGAACACATAAATGGCCCAAACAACACAACAACCCATCCTGAAGATGGAAATTAGTGAAAAATGTGTTTACACCCAACATCAGGTAGGTGGTGGTGAAGTCGGGATCTTTCTCATAGAGTTGGGGCCATCCAGAGGTCTCATGGTTGCAATAATCTAGAACCATGATGAGTGTCGTGACTAGAGGTAGGCTGAGGAAATCAGCGGTGCGGTTGGCATTTCTTGTCTTATACTTGATGTTGAGGTGGTATTGTTGCAAGTATGTGGACCACTTATGATGGAAGTCATTCTGCAATTTGCCTTATGTCTACATGAACAACAATGGCTTATAATCAGTGTGCATGAATTTCTCCTTCCCGAAAATGTAATGCATCCACTGGCGGTAGCCTTCCATAATGGAGTGCATTTCTTTGTCATAAGTAGGGTACTTACAAATGGCATTTCATAGTGTCTCACTATGATAGGCCATGAGTTGGACGTGCTAAGTGATGACTACGCCCACAAGATAGTTTGAAGCACCTATATCAATATCAAAGGGTTTTTGCAGGTCAAGCAATGAAAGCACTGGGGTGGAGCACAAGCACTACTTTAGATCATCGAATCCTCTATGTTGGGACAGGACCCAACAAATTTTTCCTTACCACCTCCTATGGTTATTTGGTTGAGGGGCCATGCAATATGGGAGAATCCCAACATGAACCTTCGATAGAAATTGGCAAGGCCTAAGAATCTTAGAAGCTTAGTGAGCGTTGTTAGGGTTGGCCAATCATGGATGACTTGGATCTTAGCTGGATAAAAATTCACACCATGCACATCAACAATGTAGCCTAGGTATTGGACCCTATCCATGTCGAAGGAGCATTTTTCCAAGTTGGCATATAGCTTGTGTTGTCATAGAGTGTGCAGAACCTACTGAATATGTTGCACGTGTTCTGCCCAAGTCTTATTGTAGATGAGGATGTCATGAAGATACACCACCACAAAATAATTAGTGAAAATATGCAAGATATCATCCATCATCCTCATGAAATTTGTTGGGGAATTTTTCAAACTAAAGGGCATGGCCATCCATTCAAAAATACCTTCTTTTGACTTGATTGCAATTTTTCATACATCTATCGGTTCTATTGGGACCTGATGGTAGCCATACTTCAGATCAATATTACTGAAGTATTTATCCCCCTTGAGTTGATCAAGGAGATTTTCGATTTGGGGAATTGGGTACCAGTTCCTAACTGTGATTTTATTTAGGGCCCGATAATCAATGCAGAGTTGCCAAGTCTCGTCTTTCTTCTACACTAACACGATTGGGCTTCCACAAGGTGATGAGTTGGGTCAGATGTTCCCCTTGTGGAGCAGTTCTTAGATCTAATGCTTGATATCCTAATTTTCTAATAGAGAGTGGTGATATACTATCCCATTGGGTAGAAGTGCGTTGGGGCTTAGATCGATGGGATGATTGACCTGACATTGTAGAGGTACCCCAGTAGGTGATGAGAATATATCTTTCTATTCTTCCATGACCTTATTCACTTGTTTCTGCTACGTGGAGGGGTCGGTCATAGAGGCCATGGATGTGGCTACAATATTTTTCTCACTCTAAGAGTGAAACACGAAGAAGAAAAAATTCTTAGTCTCAGAGTTGACCTTCATGCATTGCTTGGAAGAGATCAAGGAAATGGAACTAGGTGGGACTACCTCGGGTATCCTGTACAATTTCTTTTCAAAAGTAATAATAACACTGTGAGGCCTGAACTCATATACTGCATGACATTTCTATAAATAAGGTTGGCCCAAAAGAACAACACAAACTTCAAGGGGAGAAACATCATACAATACCTCATATTTGAAGGGCTTGTTGTCATAGGACATGAAACACTATTGGTTGACATGAAGATCGCTTCCTTGGTGGAGCCATCCGATGGTGTAGGGTTATGGGTGCATCATTTTCAATAGGGCCAACCACTTGAAGACCTCCACTAAGATGATATTCTTATGGCTACTGCTATCAAATATGAAGTGCAGTGGGGTGCCTTTCACCCGCATCTATGAATGAAAGAGACGCTTGCCTTCCTCTGGCTCATCAAGCTCATCGGGTTGGATCTTGGTGGTAGAAATGGTGGCATTGGGCTCCATCTCAATGATTTGTCTCCCATTTTATGGTTCTGAATCAGATTTGGAACCCGCATCTGATTTGGAGGCTTTCATCTCAGCCACCAATGACTGCTTTGAGCGGTAATCAGAAGTGTTATGTCAGGGGATCTTATGGAAGTCGCACCATTTCTTGGTATATTTCTTTATCTTTCCATTGCCCTTCTTTGTTTACAGCTTAGACTGGTTTTCCTAATCCTTTCCATCTTTTCTCTTCCCTTTTTTATGTGGGTTGGGGTTGCCCTTACCCTACTTCTACTATGAGGGGTTCCTAGACCCAAAATGACACGTTTTTTGTTTAAGCTTCAGCTTGATTTTGAGGACATGTTGATAGTTCGTGCCCAAGGATGAGATGTACAAAAACTCCATTTCTTCCTGGATGTATTTATGTAGACCACTGTGTTACTTGAGCATCAAATGTCACTCAGAATATTTCATACCCAACTTGGTGTGCAAGGTATGGATGATATTAGTGAACTTTGGCACTACTTGGTCCCTTTCCTGCCGCAATGTGGTCCATTTTGTATACAGGTCGTCATAAATTCCAACATGGTAGTATTGTTCCTTAATAACATCCCTGAAGGACTCCTAGGTGAGTGAAACTATAAATAATGAGGGTTCCTCATGTTTCATTTTTCTCATAGAAATTCTCCCACCAATCTTTGACATGGGGGATGACTTTGAGGACCGCAAAAGTAATCTTCTCTCTATTCAAAAAGTTGTGGAGAGAAAAATGCCCTTCTATCATATTCAATCATTTGTCTACAACATATGTGTCTATATAACCTTCAAATATAGTAATATCAAATTTGATTTGTACCTTGAAGGGGGCGACGCCTCCGCTCTAGGAATATTTGTCCATTGTTGGTAGTCGTCAAAGGATTTGTGCAAAACTATTCATTATCTCGTTACTTTGTTGCGTGATGGCTTCCTCGAGCAATAGTTTGAAATGATCTCCTGTCCTGTCATCTTTATTTTCTCCCACTATGGAAGGTCGCTTGGACGTGCGAGAGCCTCTTTCCTCAAGATAAACAAGATCAAGACCCAACTCTGTGTACCTTGACCTCGTCCAGGAGATGCATTAAGAACGACAAGGGGTAGACTGCTTTGATACCATTGATCCTGATTTTATGAGAAGAACGAAATGAATAAATATCTATATTATTGACACTAAGGTTCAATGAACAATAAAAAAATATACAATAAAACTTGGCTTCTATTAATAAATAAATAGGTTCAAACTGTAAAATGTAGATTGAAACAAGCTTGCTAGAATGGTGGTGGCTTATCTCTGAGAAGAGTTGTGACGGTTGCGCTCATTTGCAAGAATATGAGTACAATGAGGCTATGAAATCATTTTTACAATAAACATGAATGAAAAAACCATATACATCCAAAAACCTAACCCTGGGAGATGAAGCGCCAAGAGTTATGTGTTCCCTGTTGGGGTAAGTTGGTATATCAACTTCCTAAGGTCGTAATTTTGCATATGATATTTGTTTTAGGCGCATGATAGCTTGTTGGAAAGGTATATACGAAGAGTACAAATTATGCCATAAAATGTTGACTTTTCATATATTTTGATTGTGGATATCCCTAACAAAGTTGTTTAGGGCCTCAAACTGGCCTCGGAAGTTTAGGACCCGAAAACTAGGAAAAAAATGCCAAAATGAAAATTTTCGAAGATGAGCCAGTTGGAATAGGTCGGTGGCCATCGATATCCACTTGGATAAATTATGCTTTCCCATAAAGAATATGTCAATTTCAAGTGCCAATTTTTATGACTTCGATCAATCATTTTCTTTAGAATCTAAATTAGTGTCTTATTGGTAGACTTGGCAAGGACATTCCCTTGTGGATAATAGTTCAATGATTTTCCCATCACAATGTCATACTCTCTACAAAATTTTGTGAATTTTGACCCAATGAAAATTGAGCCATTGTCTATAATAAATTTGTTTGAAACACCAAATCTTGACAAGATGTTATCCTTGAGGAATTTAATCAATTCATCAAAGTCGACCTTTTTCAATGTTATTTCTTCTTTCCATTTGGTGAAGTAGTCTGTAGCAGTAAGAATATATGTGTTCCCCTTAATTGATTTTGGATTTATTGGCCCAATGAAATCCAACCCCCATTGTGTGAACAATTGTTCTACTGATATTGGTTGCAAAGGCATTGCAGGTCTCTTCATTTTTCCTGAAAATTGTTGATAGGGGATGAATTTTCTTACCATCGCATATGAATCCTTGAAAACTGATGGCCAATAATATACAACTCTTATTATTTTAACTACTTTTATAGACTTAATTTCAATATCATATTCTTGAATTTTTTCCATCCAATTTGCCCATTTCCCTTCTCTAAATTGTTGGTTCAATATCATCTTCACTAGAGAGGACGAAGCATATGCTATGGCATGAGAATTTAAAATATAGGTCTGAAAGTGTGCTACTGGTTTTACGAGAGATAGGGATTGCTTCTCCAATTCTAAGTATCTTAATTCATAGTCATGTAGGGTCTTACACATAAATTTGATTGGTAACTCTTCAACCTTAGATTTTCTTTGAGTAAGGACTGATGCCACAACACTTTATGTTGCAAACGAATACATGATAAAATATATTTGAAAATACAGAGTAATGAGGACTGGTGTTGTAGTTATTTCCCTTTTGATGTTACTAAAATATTCATGTGTATTCAAAGTCCATTCAAATCTTTAATCATTTTTCAACAATAAATTCATTGGTTTTACTATGCTCACGTAATCATGAACAAATCTTCGTACAAAATTGATTTTTCCAAAAAATGACTGGACTCCTTTCTTAGATCATGGAGGGTTGAGTTCATTGATATCCCTAACCCTTTCTGGGTCAATATATAAATTCCTTCTTTACACACAATATGCCTCAATAACGTGCCTTCGGTTACAACAAACAAACATTTCTTCGGATTCAAAGAAACTCCATATAATCTACGTATTTCAAATAATTTCCTCAGATAATGGATGTGCTCATTTCTTGTCTTTGAATGGATTGTTAGATCATCATGGTATCCCTCCATGAATTTTCATATCAATCCTTCGAATTCTTGGTACATATCCCTCTGGAAAGTAGCTCCAACATTTTTCAAACCAAACGACATCTGAGCATATGCATATGTCTCCCAAGGTGTTATGAAATCCATCTTAGGTCTGTCTTCCTCTACAACAAAAACTTTATTGTATCCAGAAAAATCGTCTAGCATGGACAGACAAGCAGATCCAATGACTTGTTGAAGAAGGAATTCCATGTTAGGCAGATGATAATTATCTTTTATACTTGATTTATTGAGATCTCTAAAATCCACACACATCCAAATTTCCCCAATCTTTTTCCTCACAACCACTGGATTTGAGAGCCACTCAGAATGTCTGATGGGATATATTATTCCATCTTTCTTCAATTTTTCCAACTTTATCTTCACCAACGGTTTTAACTTGGGATTTTTCATTCTTATTTTCTTCTTGACGAGTTTTTATCCTTCTCTTAATGGAATAATATGTTGAAATATTGTTTTGTCATAGGATTTTATATCATCATAACTCTAGGCAAAAACATCAGAATATTCTTTGAAAAGGGTGATATATTGATAAGCTTCTTCAGATGTACAATCAACTCCCAATTTTATGTACTTTGGGGAATTATCAATCCCAATATTGACTTTCCTTATTTCTTGAACCTTTTGGACTAATACTTCTTCCATGAGACTTTTGTTATGATCATCTCTTATAAAAAGAGATTCAGACTCGACACAATTTTTTGGAACAAGGGCAATGTCTTTATCTTCATTCACATTTTCATTTGATAGAAAACCATTTAGGTCTTCATCATTTTCAAACACTTGGAGATACTCTTGGTTATGTGGTACTAAGGGTCGAAACACTCTTTTTACTTGAAAATACATCTCACTATGTATGTCATCTGGGTTTGATAATGAAGCGACCAATGCTAAGGAATCTCCCTTCTGATTTTTATCCCTTGGAATAAAACAAATATTGAAAGAAAAAAAAGCCTCCATCAATTCATTTACTCTTTTGAAATATAATTTTAACCTTTCTTTTTTAATCTTATATTTCTGAGTAATTTGATTTATTATCAACTCTGAATCCCCAGTCACAATCAAATTTTCAATATTCATCTCTCGTGCCAGGATCATTCCTTGAATTAAGGCTTCATATTTTGTTTCATTATTTGTACAAGAGAACTCGAGTATGACAACATGTGGGTATACTGCTTTCTCGGGACTTTTGAGTACAATCCCAACTCCGCTCCCTGAGCTTGAATAAGCTCCATCGAACGACATCTTCCAATAGCCTATAAAGTAGTTATCTTCACTTTTTGTATTCTCGATCTACTCCATATCCAAGATGGCATAGTTTCCAATACCAACATATATATAATATTCCATTAGTTTTGAATCCTTCCTTTTGAAATAAAATGGTCTCCTAGGTTCACGAGGAACTTTGATCATTTCTCCATCTTTATCAAGTAACATCATACATATTCCATCATTCATTATATAGTCACTGATCATGGAAGACCAATCTCTTTTGAGGAAAACTCTGTATCCAGGAGAAAGATCCACCACCACAATATTGAAAACTGTAATAATATGGGGAGCGACAGTAATCCAAGCATAAAATTATTTAATTTATCCATAAGCCGGTACCTTCCTAGAATTAATTGGGAAAATTCTTTCTCTTGTTTCATAGTATTTGGTGCATCTCATGCCAAGTGCCTCTATTAATTCCAAAGGCATGATATTTTTTGTCACGCCGGTATCTATTAGACAATTATGGAGTGCAACATCATGGTTTTCTATTGAAATATAGAAGGGTGGAACTTTTCCTCTTAACTTCACTACTAATGTTTTCTGAATCTGCTTTGGGTTTGCAATAATTGCTTCAATTCTTCCAGCTGGCTCATCCAACAACTTTAGAATTTTTTCCCTCTGTTGAGGATTTTTTACTACTTCTGTGAAAGGAAGAGTAATTCTCAACTTGCTTAGATCATCAACAACATTATATATCATCTAAAGGGGATAGAGCATCTTGTGTTTCCTTTTCTCCTCTCTGATGGTTGTTTTATTTTTATCACTATCTTTTTCTTTATCTTTTTTAAATTCTCATTATTCTTAGCCTTATTTACATGTGCTTGTGTTTGGACAACATTTTCTTGCGAGATAGGATCTTCTTCATCTTCTTCAAAAATATACATGGATGTCCCGCATCCATCTATTTGTACATTTTCGAAAACTTCTTCTGGAAAATAATCATTTTTTGGTTCGACTATTTGTTCATTGTATGGCTCATCAAGTACCACTGCATTCAGAATTGGTTGTCTGGGGGCCCTTTGTCTTAGTTTATTATCATAATTTTCAAACCTCGTTCTATGTTCTTGAGGAGGGTTCCTTATTTGTTCCGGGACGGGAATCCTTGGATTGGGTATGTAATTATCATTCAGTCTTAACCTTTTTATTTCATTTTTCATTTGTCTGATGGTTCCATTCATCTGTACAATCTCAATTATTTGCTTCATCTCCTGGGCTACAACAAGATCCATCTTCACATCCAGAATGGTTCCTTTAAAGAATCCTCCCTCGACTGCCTAATTGTCACCAGGTCGTGGATTTTGATATTCATTCTTTTTCCAACTGAATGCTCCTTGGTCAGTAATGTTCAAATTATCCATCCTCCTTTATACTCTTCCAAGAATCATGTCAGGGTAAACTCCTGTTTCAATCATGATTTCCTCCATTTCCGTAGATTTGGTAATTGCTTCATCCAGAGTATCAATTTGGGAATTTATAATAGCGAACTTCACATTGGGTGGCCTGGCATTTTTATAACAACCAAGTATTACTAGATCATTAGGCCTTTTATCTTCAGGGATCTTGTTCAATATTTTATTGAATCTAAAATTGAAATATCTTATTCTCTCATTTTTCTTTATACCAATTTGGATGAAATTAGTGAGAAGGGTATGATACGCGACAGGGGGTGAAAACATATTTAGGAACATAGCTTCAAGATCATCAAATGAGTCGATCGATCTTGTGTACAATGTGGTATACCATTCATAAGCGTGGCCCGATAAATTTTGGAGAAACAACCTTACCATCACGTCATCATGTTCAACAAGATGGAAATCACAAGAATCCAAAAACAAATCAAGATGTATTTAAACATCAATGGTTCCATCTCTAGAAAATGTCTTCAAAGAACCTTTAGGAATAAAAGGGATCTCATGTTGTTCACCTCGCAGGTCGAGGGGGGAGTTTCTTATCCTTCTTAGATTTATAAATACTCACCTTTCTTCATTTATCCTTTCCTCTTGCCTTTCTTCTCATCTTTCCTCATGCCTTTATTCTCGTCTTTCTTCATGTGCTTCTTCATTTATTTCTTCTCTTTCATCTGTGTCTAGAAGTTCCTTCGTTTCTTCAAGAGTATGCTTTTCAATTTATGAGGTACATAGCTGCTTGCTTTTTCTTCTAGTGATTGGCCCTATGTATTTGCCCAACTTCAATTCCCACCTTGTTCTCGGGATCGTCTTTAATTTCTCAGGTCTTTTCTTTATTCTCTTCTTTGCCTTCAGAGAATTTCTCTTTCTTCTTCTTGAAATAGTGTTTCCCAAGATATTTCTATTCTTCTCTTGTTCAAGAAGTTGTTATTACAAGGTTATATAACTAATGAATAATACTTCATTGGTTATTGAATCCGATCTCTAACTGGGGTTAGTTAGCCTGAGGTAAAGTCATATAATTTTAAGATGCAAATCTGGATCTAAATATTCAATTTTGTTTCCCAGTATGGTCGCCAAAAATGTTGACGTTTGAATCTGTCAAGGATCGAAATGACAACCTCATGAGGATATGAATCCTCCTTGATTTTTAAAGAGGTTGTACTCCTCTTGGCTTATGATATTCTTGTAATTTTGTATCAATAATAATATTTAATGCTCAAAAAAAATCAAAATACTAAAAAGTAAAAAATTATTTATAAAAGAGAATTCTTTAGAAGTGGACCAGGAATCTCACACATCACACATCACAAAAAATAATCAAAATTTCCTCACATCCATCATAGTGAACATAAAGATTTTGATCACATTTGAAATAAAAGAAGATGGCTCGTACGCATAAGAGAACTTTTATAGAGTATTTCTTATATAGCTCAAAAGTATATTATGATAGATCAATTTCAAATACTTTATACTCAAGACTCGGAGTTATAAAATACAGTAAAACTTGATCCCGAATTAGTTCTCTGGGATTTCTAAAAAATGATAATGTTTGCTACAGTGCTTCGAAATTAAAGGCGTTTGTCCAAATCACTGGGATTGGGACTCTTGCGGTCCATAAAGTAAACATGTACAAGAAAGTATAACATAGAAGGAAGAAAGTGGGTGGATGTTGAACAACAGAATCTAGAAAGAAGACAAAAAGAATGTTATCAGGATTCAGCTATATTTTTCTAGTTAAAGAAGAAGAATAACTGGAAGTAAACTAATAAAGGAAGAAGTGTGTGATCAACACAGAATTACTATGATGGTATCTCTCCTCTTTCATTTTCTTGTTGATGTTTCTTTTATACCCTTGCTTGTTACGGTTTGAATACCGGTCGTAACTCCTACTGTTGGTATTTCATAAATCTTGGCAATTGAGTTGTTCAACCATTCTTGAATAAAATCCCCTAATGGGGAAACCGTTGGTTCTTGTTTTATTTTAACATTAAACAACTCCCTTTCGATTTCTCTAAGATCACCAAATAAATTTTATAATACATTTTCAATATCTTCATTTTTATTTGTGTACTAGACAATCCAGTTGTCAATATCATAATGTGTAAATGAAATCATATTATCAAACTTCTCATTTGATTACCTTTTCAATTCTTCAACTTGTCCTTCGAAATGTTTTTGATTCATGAGCGTTGAATTTGAAATGTATTTAGGGTTTGAGACTTCAACAGTGGTTCCAACGATATCCAAATCAACAATTTTTTAATATGCTTCAGTCTTCCTTTTTGATAAATCGGCCAACTAAGTTGGCATTCCTTTTAGTACATTAATTCTTTCCATCCAACATGATTTTAATTGTTTGATGCGGCTCAAAGAAGGTAGATTTTATTTCTTCATTTCTTTCTCTTTCATTGCTAAAACTTTCATTGCAAACATTACAACTCCATCTGTGTAAAACCCTTCATCATTTTTCAAATCTGAATTCAAGTATTCCCTAGTATTCTGAATTCTCAAACCAAGAGAGGCAAAACCTTTTTCCATATCCCATCGCTCTAAAATCAATGACATTATTTTCTTAATATTCTCTTCAACGAAATGTCGAGTGGCAATGATTAAATTCAAAATTCCCTTGACTCTTTCACTTGGCTATGAGGTTTCTTGAAGACTTTTTTCAGGACGAATCATGGCAATGGGGAAGGCCAGAATATGTGGAGGCATGAGGGTTGCCTCCAATTCTTTAATTTTTTCTTTCAACTGAGCATCCTCTTCCTCCATATGTGTTATTGAAACATCAAGTGCATCCCCTGTAACTTTATGAATAGATGATAATATAGAATAAAACATATCTCGAGTGTTAATGGTGGACCATAGCTTCCTGATCTTACTCTTTGTAGTTCTCTCAAAAACCAATTTCTTAGATTCATTATCAAAATAAGCATTTTGTACAAAAAATGTTTCTTCATCAAAAAATGCCTCATCCTAGACCATGAATGCAGAAATATGTTGTACATTTTCTCTGGCCGATACTTCTACATCTGGGAAAGTGATATTTTCAATATCTACATCCAAATCCATGTTATCTAATCATTTTCTGGAGCATGCGTTTCTTCCCCCTCCTGCTGTGAATCAGTTCTTTTTTTTTAACTTTTAACTTATGGGGATTCTTCAAGTTCCCCTTAGGAGGGTTTCTTTCTTCATCGTCTCTTGAGTTATTACTCTACATTTTTCTTGTTTTAGATGTCCGGGGTTGAGGATTTGTCTTTGGTAGGGAAATTCTTCGAGAAATAGCTAGTGACTAGACATTTTTCTCACTTGAGGGTTTACCTCTTTCCTTATGGTGCTCTGTGGTACTTATAACAGTTTCTATATCTCTAGAGTCTGTGTCGGCTTCTTGATTATTTGGATTGTGGTTGTGATTCTCCTCTTCTCCACTTACATATGAATTTATAAGTGCAGGGCTGAACCCAACTGAAATCAAATGATTATAAAAAAAATGATTAGGGTTGAAACCCTTTATTTCCTCTACAAATCTCAGGTTGGAATGATCGAAATAAGCATCATATTCGTCTATTTTGGAAATTCCTCGGAGAAGAATTTCACCAACTTTCCATGAGAAAGGTATGAACTGATTTTTTCTTTTCTCGGAGAAAGTGTGGAACCAAAATTTATATTATCTAGTTATCTCAATAATAAACAACTTATCAGATATATAATAAGAAAAATAGGTTTTTCGATAGAGAAGAAAACCCTGATGATATTGTGATACTCCATTTTCTCAAGAACTCATTTTCCCTTTAGAAAAGTTGATGCTTCCAATGATAGTCGGGAAGTGTCTTCCCAAAATAACAACTTCTTGAATTTAGACACAAAATCATAATATACTTAATAGAAATGGTGGTTGACTCTCTACTTCCATAAATCTTGATACCACATGGTTACAAGGTCCACCTTTATTTTCACTCTCCAGACAATGTTTAAACCCTCAAAAGTATGACAATATGTAATAGCAAATATCAAATACGATGACATATGAAACTTTTTATTAGTCTTGAAATTAGTCAACAATGTAGTGATTTCATTCGAAATAATGTTGACCCAGTCGAAGATCATGTTTTAGTGAACCATGAACTACAGTATATACAATGCCAATCAAGGAATGGTTTCTGTAGAGTCTTGGCCAACAATTCAAGTAAACAATGAGACAATTTATTTATAAGGATTTTTTAAAGAACTTACCTGAATTCTAGATATATCTTGAGACATTGATGTGGGGTCATGAAAATATTCTTGAAGAAGTTTGATTTTGTTGTTTTTTTCTTTTTGGGAAAATTTTGGCTTCCTCCCCTTTATAAACCAGGTTCATCTCTGGAAATTTCAACATCTCTCTAAATATTGAAAGAGGCAATGAAATAGAAGAACTATTATGCAACGTGAGGACCCTTTTGTTTTGAATAAACTTGTCGATGCACCAGGTAACAATATATTTGCATTCAAAAAATTCTGGAACACATCCCGTGAGAACTATCCTCGAGGTCCGCACCTTGTTGTTATATTTACCCAGCAAATTTGAATAATACCAATATGAGAAGGACCAATGATAGTTATGGTCTTCTCTGGTAAAGAGGTTCAAGGTATCTCCACAAAATTGTTGTTTTCTCGTGACTAACTTCGTGGAGCTGGCCAACTTCTCTTGTAATATTACTTTGCACAATAAAATGATTTTAAGTTTGATTTATTTTTACGGAAGCATAAACTTAAAAATAAATATGACTAACCTTGGTATAAGCATCATTAATTAACGACCATTTCAACAATAAATTTAGTATTTGGGTCT
>JASDQU010312129.1:3524-13554 GCA_032191745.1 Picea mariana | reverse complement strand
AGGTTGCAAATAATGAAGTGAGAGCTTTACTTAAACTACACAATAAATATGGAGTTATGGATTTACTTAAACTGCACAATAAATATGGAGTTATGGATGACTGATAAAAATTTTACAAAGCCAAGAAAATGGAGATCTCCACCACATGACTGTATAGCACTATGCTTTTCTAGAATCATTTGAATTAAACAGTATCATTGCAACAACATGGTAATAAGAAAATCTGTGTCAACAACATGGTAATAAGAAAAACTGCGTCAGGAGAAGAACAATCAATAAACAACTGGAAACCCATTTGAATCTCACATATTTCTGAGCATAACGATTATGCAGATTACATATATCCATAGGTAATGCTGTATGTACACTGTACACATGAGTGCCTGTCTTCCTTCAACATGGCATTTTAGATTCAAGAAGAACAGACACAGAAATTGGATATTACATATATTCATAGGCAATGCTGTATGAACACATGAGTGCCTGTCTTCCCTCAACCTGCCATTTTAAGTTCAAGAAGAACAGACACAGAAATCATCCCATTTATGTTTTAGTAGGAGGCGTTGTGGGCGCAGGGTATTCGTCATTGGGGACGAGAAGAGACCACATTTTGTGCACATCCTCATATGAGCAGGATCTGACATCGTCATATAAAATAGTAATGCTCAAACCTGAGAAAAAACAGTAAACAGAAAAGCCATATCAGCCCATTGGATCTAAACCCATTTCTGATATGCACCTCAAAGTTGAGACTCATGTTCAAAAGTATAATGAGTTATTTATCTAATACAATATGATCTGAGTAATCCTCACTCTTTTTCTGATCTGCATGGCGTTTTGATCTGTTTATGCTTCTCCACACCTTCCTGAGGGACAATGACAGTATCTGCAACAAATCCATCCAGAGGCTGATCACAGAATCCAGCGAAAAGAGATCTCAGTTTCTCAAATGTGTTTCTTCGGAGAACTGGCAGACTAGTTTATCACATTCTTCGCAGTCAAGAGGGAACAAAGCATGGAGCGATTGGGAGCAGAAAATAGGGTAATAGTAGTGAAGAAGTGCACGGAGGAAGTAAAACAAACGTTAACAACGCATGTAGAACTGGTGGGTGCCATCGTCTGATGCTGCTTTGTACGATCTCCTTACACCTAATAACATACAAAGCACGTTTATAGTATATACTCGTGATCAATTGGTTCATGAAGCCGGATCCATGAGGTGTCATTTTTTTGGACTCGTGATCAATTATAATCAAAGCATAGCTCTCAGAAGCTGTACACACTTAAGTAAGTAATGTTACAGAAGTTCAGTCCATCCGCAGCAGTTTATATATATATATATATATATATATAACGTGGAAGGTTAAATCCATGCTTCAATACAAGAACACTCAACTAACTCATGACGAAGCAGTATGTTGAACTCAAGAGCATTTACCATCACTGCAATGAATGAGACACACCCAATACCGAGGCCACATGTTTAAGCTCTTCCCCTGGATGTACAAAATATCTGTCTTTAGGGTCTAAATGCCATAGGCTTTTGTAGGAATTAGGGTTTGAAACTTGAAATTTGGTTAAAATTAGTCTTTTTGTGGACATGTTTCCAACTTCCACTAATAGATGTGAACTACACTAGGGTTTTTTGGGATTTTGGAAATGCTCAGAGTGAAATTGAAAACGTAAATATTCATTGTATTGAATTATGGTGAAGGGTGGTTGTAAAAGTTATATATATTTTTAAATTATTATTTATTAAAACTATTAAATAATTAAAAACACAAATTTTTAAGGTAGATTTATAATTTATTTATAATGGATATTTTAAGATAAATATTATATTTAAAATAAAATTATGTTAATCAAGAAATATTGTATTTGTTTTTCAATTTTTTTAGTAATATATGTAGATACAAAGTGATTAAGATATTTTGTAGGGTATTTCATCTTTGTGATTTTCTCTTAGTGGTGTTATATTGGTGTTTTATGGATGTTTATCTAATTAGTGTTTGATGTATGTTTATTATTATGGAGGAGGAGACTATTGATTTGGAATGAAATCTCATTATAGTAAATTACATAACAATTATACATGTTATATAAATAACAATCATAAATACATATACAAGGACTTATTTTCCTCCAAAACTCCTAATTTCATGGATACCTATGAAAATGGTGTTTGATGGAAACTTATGATCATGAAGTGTATTAATGTGGAATGAAATGAAATATGTTATTATAGTAAAATGCCTAACAATTATACATATTTTTTCCATCTACCAAGAAAAAATAATTAAATAACAACAACTTCTTATTTATAATAAAAAAATGTTAGACTCTCATTCCCACATAATCACAAATTTCGAATCACCTTTTTTGTTGTCATCCTTATCTACTAATGAGGTGTTGTCATTATCGAGTAATGGGTTGTCAGTGTGGTCTAGATCTAGAGGTGATGGAATACATGTACTATAAATTGATATCATGAGATGAATACGTGTGTTGAATAAGTCTTAAAGTCTTTTCCACCAATTCTTGTCTTGCTTCTTCTATTTCAACACATGATATCCAAGCTCTTTAGTCTTAAGGGCCCAATGACTCCTTCATGGTAGTGATCCATGAAGGCCATTGAAGAACCAATGATACAAGATCTTGATCTTATGGTGCTAAGTTGACCATGAATCCACTGTGGTAAAATAAGAGCATGGATATGTTGAAGAGGAGACTCCATTGCCAAAGATCATGGAATACTGCCTGGTTCCAATGTTGAACAACATTTGTATGGCAAGTTTGATGTCAATTGTTTAAGGAAAGGACTTTGATTGAACTCCAATTTTGGAATCAAATCTAGATTGTTATTTTGTTATTATCTCACATATATGAATTTTCCGATTTGGAATTTTTATTAATGAATCTCTAGGTTGATTAGTTCTCAATGTTGTGTATCTCGTGAAAACAATTAAGTTATTGGGAATCAAATCAAAACATGGTAGAGAAGAGTCAGATATGAACCTGCTTCTTAACCTTAAATTTGTATCGCAATAACCCCTCGTTGGTCTCAAATCTCCATAAAAACAAGAGGCTTCAAATCTAGAATAGGATATTTGAGTGTTTGAGTTCCATGATTTCCCTCTCTCTAAAATCTCCTTTCCCCTTGGTAGTCTATCCGATCTAGATACCTATCCACGCATGTGTATTTGATTTTTAAATGAGAACATCATTTGTGCTAGTTGGGAGAATGCCTTCAAGACCCACACCCCACCTATTCATTTTCATCACTGAGAACCCACTCCTCTAAGGAACCCATTCATCAATTGTGGGTCGGCCCTGGGTGATATCTCCCTTGTTGTAGTGCTCACCTACCACCACCCCACTATTACCAACATCCAAGCTACTTGCGGATATATCTGGATCACACACAAACCTATTTCTAGATGCTATTTTTGGCCAAGTTAATTTGAGATACCAATTGTATACCCATTTTCTAAGGGTGACTGATTTGAATATAGCTCTTTTGTATGGATATTATAAACATAGAAGCAAGCAGTTGGAGTAGATTAATTGCAAGCCAACGAATGAACTCGGTAAGTGCCCCTTACTACATGGTGGGATAAAGTGTTAGCTTGGGTGATAGAGAGGAACGTTCTAGAGAATGAAATCCTTTTGAGTCAAGGTCCAACGACAACTAAACTTTGAAGAGAGGGTGATAGCCCTTCTGGAAAGAATCTATGAGTCAATTAAAGGGTATTTTCCCAAGAAATTTGAGTAGATTGAAGAATTCAAGTAGAAAATGTGATTTGATATTCAAAAATTGTGATTAACAGGTTGGGGGTCCTATGGAAATTTGAAAATGCACACATCCATTGCAAAAAAAAAATAAGCTCACATTCATCATGCATCAACTGAGAGGATTTTTTCCATGCACAACTAGAAAGAGAGGTACATAGCAACATCAGTAGGCATCCTACATGTTGTTCAAAATCAATGAGAGAAGATAACCCAACAACATGTTTGTGAGGATACAAGCCAACATTCCAAATGAATTTGTTCATTGTAAAGAAGAAAGGATATATTCACCTTTCAAACAAATTTTTATCCCACATTTAATTCTTTTATGTATACTTCCTACTTTATTTTGTGCATTGTTTTACTCAAAAAACAAAGGAAGATCTATGAGTTTGTGGTTCAACTAATTTTGATTTGACTTGGATATTGATGGATTTAATTAGATCTCATGTTGGTGGTCTCCAACATTGTGTTAAATTTTTTTATCCTTAGAGGAGATTAAGGGCCATTCATGATTATTTTTGCACCTCTTGTTTTTTTTATATAATCCCTTAATATGGAAGGTGCAAAATCTCTTGAAAAAAAGGTTCCAATATAGGGTTCTTCAAAAATTGTATTTCCTTATACAAAGGAAAATAACATTGTAAATCATGCAAAAGGAAAAACATCAAATACAAATATCTATTTGCGCTGGTGAATGTGCACTAAATTTGCTTGAAATTTGAATAAGGGGATCTAAGGAACATTTTTCACTTGTGTGCGGTTGTGGATGCTTTCATCTTAGACGCATGATTGATATTGTGTCTAATACTTTGGGAAGAAAAAAATTTAAATGCATGTACTCTCATGTAATAAGGATGCTAAGAGTTGCTTGGAACATTGTTAAAGATTCAAAATGATTCATGCCAAAATCAATAATTTTTTGAATCATTAAATTAATCATTGAATTGTAAAACTTGGAGGGTGGAGTTACAAGAAGCATGTTTATGAAAAGTGTCATAAAGACCTGCCTAAAATTTGAATAAGGAGGTCAAGAGAGTTAATTCAAAGTCAAAATCATTGTAAAAATCATTTTGGGGTGCATTATTAGTAGTCCCTGGCACCCTAAGGTTGACAACTAAAAAAAGATCATGATATAAAAGAAACGAGTACAAGAAAGCGAGTACAAGTAAGTGTGACATAATTAAAAACTAAAAATGGGTAAAGGAGGGAAGCATTTGGAAAATGCCAATCTAGAGATCAAAGAATTACAAGACTATTTGCATGAATTGGATAATTGGGTTGTTGATCTCATAAGCAAATGGTCTCAAGGGCAAATTGATTGAAGCACTTCAACTGAAATTAATAGAAATTGAGCAACAAATTGAGAACATGGTTAATACAACATGTGCAACAACTGACCTCATACAAGGGTTAATGCAACTTGTAACATATATTATCTAATGAAAATGGTTGGTGCTACTTCTGATACACATGACCTGATGATTGATACATAGACAATAAAATATATGGTTGATGATTCCTTAAATAGTCATGAAGTGGAATCATATAGTGAACTAATGAAGGAAAATCTAGTTGAAGATAAGTCACAAGTAGAAGCATAGAGTGATATAAATAGTAGTAAATGTGGATTTGAAGTCACAAAAGAAAACATTTATGAAGAGCATAAAGAAGTACAAAATGATATTTCCAAGATGATTGCTAGACCTTGGGAAGAATTGAAATTCAACAAGAATTGACATGGCTTAGGATATGACAAAGGAAACAACTTTCATATTCTATATTACTCCAACTATTTCAATTTGTGAGTGCTACATTTCTTGATAAAAATTTGAAGACTTCATAAATTAATGCAGAAGTTAATGAGGTTAATGATACAATTGATGATAAACATATTGAGGAAAAACTTAAGTGCCAACATTGTCAACAAGTTGGCCATATGGAGACACAATGTATTGATCTCCATCCTGTTCTTCATTGTGGGAAGACAAATCATCTTTTAGATGAATGTCAAAAGAAGAAAAAGGTTAAGAAAATAGTTCATTATGGTTGGATGAATTCTTGGCTTTGAAATCAACAAGTCAAGAAGTTGAATAAGTCTTACAGTCTAGTTCAGAAACAGGTAAAGGCACATTTGCATTAAGAAATCACAAAAGCAAAAGGCTTTCAAACATTTGTTACAGATGAAGGTTTTGGGCATGATTGGGGCCCAATTTTACATATCTTTTAAATTGAAACATCGGTCAAAGAGAAAGGTACTCCCTTGCACTCAAGGGGGGGAGTACATTGATGAAATCAAAATGGTTAGTTGTCAACCAAAACCATCACATTAATCAAGTTAAAATGGTTAGTGGTCAACCAACAAAACCCACCAAATACAATGATGAACCATTAAAGAACAAAAGAAACCAAAGGTTCAGGCTTGGATCTCTTCAACAATCTTCTCTCCTTTCCCATGATAGGGCATTGGAATCAATAAGTCAAGAAGTTGCATAAGTCTTATCATCTAGTTTATACACAGGTAAAGACACATTTACATGGAGAAATAAAAAAAGCAAAAGGTTTTCAAACAATTGTTACAAATGAATAATTTGGGCATGATTGGGGCCCAATTCTACATGTCTTTTAAATTTAAACATCAATCAAAGAGAAAGGTGTAATATCCTCATTTTCATCCCCTAAATTGTATTGTAATTAAATATGATCAAGGCTGAAAATAGAACAATATGTTTGAGGGCCCAGCTATGTAAATATGTACATTGAGAATATTGATAAAATACATCGTTGGTTGTGATATGAGAAGGACATAAACAATGGGGGGATATGACTCCATGAGAGAGGAATGTGAGAGGAGGTTGAGAGGACCCAAAGGGGCTAAATCTTAGAAATAATAATATTTTAATGTAACCCAAAGTACTTTACCTTAGCTTATGTAAAAGGAATATCAACCTTGGGATGTGTGCTAAGGTAGTTAGGTAGAGTTCTTTGAGTGCCAAGTGGCAAGATGGGAACATGGAAATATAACTTTGGTTTTAGTGGAAGTGGAAATTTATTCTACCTCATTCAAATTGCTATCTGGAAGGGAGTAAGTTGTTGTCTTACCTTGTAATAGAAGGATATTATATTGATTGTAAATTCAGGTTGAGAATTAGGTTATTGGTGCCTATCTATAACTCCCATACAAAGCACATTTATGGTATATACTTGTGACCAATTGGTTCATGGATCCAGATCCATGAGGTGTCATGTTTTGAATTTGTGATCAATTATAATCAAATCATAGCTCCGAGAAGCTATACACTTAAGTAAGTAATATTATGGAAGGTCAGTCCATTCACAACTCACTCTATCATAAGCCTTGGATAATTCAACCTTAACCACCATTGCTTTTAGCTTCTTACCTTTCATAGTATGAAGTCCCTCTTAAGCTATCCCTACTACATCATGGATTTTCCTTCCTTCCAAAATTTTGAATTGTTCAACATAAATGGAATTATACAACAACCCCTTTACCCTTCTAGTTATGATCTCTTTTTTTTAATAATCTAGTTGAGTCTTATATTAATAGTATACAAAAAGGATTACAACAATGTCTGGCTATGACCTACCTCTGAGGAAGCTAGGACAATAGAAATTCATAGAAAAACAATTCTTTAAAATCTAGATAAACCCTTTAACTTTCAAGTACTGATAACAAAAAAGCCTAAATAGTATTTGTTATCCCCAAATTTTAGGGATAACTAAGGAGATGATGTATTGAGGCCCTCATGTAGTAGACATGGAGTACCGAGAGACAACTTGACCAATAATGTCCACTTGCACAGACATAGAGCCACCTCACCACCACAGTTCAAGGTTCATGAGGACGGTATCCACCACATCAGCTGGCCTCTAGAAGACATTAGGTCTTGCTCCATGAGGTACAATCTAGGTATTGTGGTGAGTGTCATTTCAATATTTGAGGCATTTAATTTTGTTACATCTATTACTGTTTTTTATTATGTGATGTTTTCTTGGACATTAAGCTCTTTTCCCCGTTTCACTTTGGTGGTTGACATTGCACCCTAGTAAGTGGGTCACCCTTAGGGATAGGTCTACTACTGGGAGGTCCTCTTGACGAGTCATCGTGCCATTCCCAATCATACTTGTCACTTTTTGCACTTCATCCCCTCATCTCCTTAACTTTTGGGATTTTTGGTGTACTCACCCAAGAAGGGGTTGTCTCTCATTTCATGGGAAGAAGGGGTTGAAGGCCCAGAGGCTTGTAGCTGGAAAAAGATAAAAGACAAACAATTAACCTTCTATATGCTCACCCAAGCATCTTGAGGACATTGAAATGTCTCTCATAAGAAACTGATGGGACCCGTAAAATAATAACTAATAACAAAATGTCAACTGGGGCGGAGCATGTGTGGGCACTATTTTTGTTGCTTAGGTAGAATACCCATACACGTTTTCAACTTGGGAAAACATGATGTGACCAAGGTAGAGTCAAGGTGGGAACATTTTTTCATTCTTAGGTAGAAGCCCCACCTTGGATTCAACCTAGAAACATCTTAAAAGAATAAAATATAATAAATGGGCTTGGAAAAAGGTTGCATTGAAAACGAATGTGCAAAACACCCTCTACAAAGGCACCCATAAATGAGACACTACATCCCATTGTATGTCATGAAACCTCATGCCAAAACTTCTTCCCCTCATCCATGACACCTCACCCACATGACTTAGAAGGAAGTCCTCTTGGGAACCACCCCTAAACTGGAGGTGCGATTCATCCAATAGGTAATTTTGTCAACCCTCCCATACCTAAACTTGGAAAATTGCATAGGGTATTTGAGCATTGGTTTATTTTGATGAGGTGTTTTGGATGTACATGCTTACATGGCTCTTTTATTGATTTTATTTACTCCTCATGATGCATTTGACTTGAGATCCTTGGAGGGCGTATCCATTTGTCTTTGCAGGACCCAACTGGTGGACAATTTTGGAAGAACAAGCCTAGCTTGGGATTCCATGGGGCTTAAAGCACACATGTTGGATTCCAAGGGTCCACATGTTGGATGATGAAGACATGCCTTTGGAGGACTAGAAGACATCATGGAGGACCTCACCTATCCCTTACCACCCAAACGAGTTGCCTAAGAAGGCCAAAACGTCACCTTTGAGGGCTTGACACCATAGTAGGGCTAGGCTTTTGGTAGTGGTTGAGGAAACTTGGCACATTTGAAGGAGAGAAGCCTTGGATCATGGAGAAGAATGTTCGCTTGAAGAAACTTGGCCTTTGGAGGCCTAGCACACTCATCTCCTACTCCAACAACTTGCAAAAGTGCTAAAACGTTACCCTAGAGAGGTGACATCTTACTTTAGGGTTTTACTTCTGTGCAAAATATGAATTAAAAAAGTATTATTTTGTGTAGAGGAGAAAAATAAGGGTTGTTGTCTCCTTATTTTGTGGTTTACCCTAACTTTGTGGAGAAACTATGTTTATAAATTTTTGTATAAATAAAGATCATTTGTATCTCATTTGGATCACAACTCTCCCATTGTGAGAAGTCTCCTAGCTGAAATTTGCGCCCTCTTTGGGCAATCTATATATCTTGTGCTCTTGTTATGGTTTCTTTTGGATATTGGTGGAAGAAGTAGTGCACTACCTCTCTTGGAGCTATTTTCTCGCATTTGTGGTGGATTATCTTGGTAAAAGAAGGTTTATCTTGTTTTTGTTTGGACTAGGTAAGGAATCTATCTTATTGTTGTTTCATTTCTTGGTTACAAGTGTGATTTGATAGACTTCATTGGGGAGTATCAGTGTTTACAACTTCACCATATCCATCATTTTTGTCCTGAAATAATTTGTTGCATAAGGTTTTACTAGGAGAAGTAAAAGGGTTTACACTCTGCTAGTACTTCCTAGTTAACCTTGCTTGCCTTGGGGAGTAAAAGGGTTTACACCCCCAAGGAGATAGAATTGTTAGATATTTATTTATTTTAATACATAACCCAATATCTAAAGGAACTAATCTAATTGCATTGGAGAAATAAAATCTTACATTGGTTAACGTGAAAACTCAGGATTTTGATATTGCCTAAATTGGAATCAATTATATGTTTTATATGCTTGGTTGAGCCACTAGGGTGTCTCATTTTGCTAAGTACTTCTTGCTGCTGTTATAAAATTTAATATACATCTATTAGAGCTTCAGAAACCCTAATACAAATCCCTTGATAACTCACAAACCCA
>JASDQU010312126.1:0-13555 GCA_032191745.1 Picea mariana | reverse complement strand
ACATGGTATAATTATAATGAAAGGGTACAATGAAGAGTTCTAGCCTACATATAAATATAACACTAGAAATGTAGCAATTCAATATCTAGAGATTAATAAGGGGTTTTATGCATAACATGGGGCTTTTTCTAGGGCTTAATATGCCCCTCCCCTTCAAATAAGTGTTGTCATCAACACTTGACTAATTGCGGGTATTTCTGCATGCATAACTCATCTTCCCATGTTGCCTCTTCCATTGGTAGGTTCTTCCATTTTATGAGGTACTCAGTAATTGCTCGATTTCACAGCCACTTAATCTTTTTTTAAAGTATTGTTTCTAGTTCTAGTATGATTTTTCCTTCTTCATTAATCTCTAGTAAAATAGTTTGAATCAGGATCTTGTCACCAATTACCTTCTTTAGGAAATGAACATGGAAGATTGGATGTACATGTGAAGATGGAGACAACTCCAATTTGTAAGCCATACTTTCAATCCTTTGCAAAACCTTATAGGGGCCATAATATTTGGGTGATGATTTATTGTCCTTCATTTTTTGCTTGAGGGACAATTGTTTATATGGTTGTAGCCTAAAAAATACCCATTCCCATACATCAAAATTCATTTCACTGTGATGTTGATCTACTTGTTGTTTTATCCTATTTTGTGCCATAACCAAGTTGTCCTTCAATAGTTTGAGAACCTCTTGTTGGTGCCCTATGTGGTCCTCCACTACTTGAACCTTTGCAGTCCCTTTCAAGGGAGATGTGATGGATGGAGGATGATATCCATAAAGTGCCAGAAATGAGGACATTTTTTATGAAGTATGGAAGGATTTGTTGTACCACCAATCTGCCAAGGGAAACCACTTGATCCATTGTGTCTATTTATCAGATGCAAAGCAACAAAGATATCCTTCTAGACATTTAATTATAATCTCAGTTTTTCCATTGTATTGAGGATGGTAAGATGAGTTGTGAGTCAATTGAGTACCCAAACAAGAAAATAATTCAATCCAAAAATTTCTAGTGAAAACTGGATCTCTATCACTTACAATAATCTTGGGGACTCCATGTAGATTTTGAATTGTTTCCATTATTGTTGCGGCTACTATACTTGCTTTAAAAGGATGAGAAAGAGAGATAAAAATGGGCATACTTTTTCAATCGATCCACTACTACCATGATGGCAATCTTTCCTTCAAATTTGGGTAAACCTATAATAAAATCCATTTATAATTCTTCCTAATTTTGACTTGGTATAGATAATGGTTGTACGAGACCCAACGTCTATATTTTCTCTCCCTTACTATGTTGGTAGACCACACATTTAGACCCAAAATTTTGAACATCAGTTTTAATACCTTCCTAGAAAAATTCCTTCTTGACCATGTGGTGAGTTTTCAAGAACACTAAATGTCCTCCTATAGTAGAAGTGTGCAATTATAGGACCTTTTGCTTGAGTTGGGAATTACACATAAATATCGGTGATCATGACACCATAGACAATCATTCTTCCATACAAATTTATTTAATAGATTGGGGTCTTATTGTAGTTGTTGAATAATCTTGCATACCTTTTTATCTTGCTTCCATTCTATCCTTGCTTCTTCCACTGAATCATATTGTAGAATATAAATAACACATAGTGAACCCTCTATTTATTCGTCTTTCTTTGAAAGTGCGTATGTTGCAATATTATGTTTTCCTTTCTTGTAGATAATTTCAAACTCATAACCTAGCATCTTTCTAACCCATTCATGTTTCTCTTCTAAAACTAATCATTGCTCCAAGAAGTACTTCAAACTATCATGCTCTGTTTTTACTTCGAAGTGTCTTCCTATTAGTTGAGGGAACCATTTCTTAACTGCATGTAGTATGTCCAACATTTCTTTTTCATAAATGGTTTTGAGTAAGTTTTTTTGTTTAAGTTGGTTTCTTTCAAAGGAAAGGGGCCTTTCTTCTTGCTTTAAAATTGCACCAATGCCATGGCTTGAGGCATCACACTCCACAATAAATGTTTTTGTAAAGTTAGGTGTGGCTAGGACATGATTTGTACATATAGCCTCCTTAAGGTTTTCAAAATATTTGGTTGCTTCTTGAGTCCAATAAAATTCTTCATTCTTTAATAATGTTTTTGGAGGTGCCTCTATTTGACCAAAGTTGCTGGAAAACTTGCGGTAATAGCCTGTCAATCCTAAGAATCCTCTAAGTTTCTTCATGGTTTTGGGAATTGGCCATTCCCTCATAGATTTAATTTTGACCCTTAGGCATCTCTCCAAATACTGCAAAATGGTTGTTGATAACCATTAGGAAATCCACTCGAGTAGAGGATATATATGTTTGAACATATAGTGATAAAAAATGTGCAGTTGCACCATGGTGTCCCTTTTTGAGTAATTTTATCATGCTATTAGAGATTATAACCTTAGAAGGTTTCCCCTAGATGCCTCTAAGCTCAATTTCCTTTCCTTTAGAGGAAAATATCATGAAAATATATTGAAACTTAAGGGACACTATTCCCAATTATTGTAACCATTGGATCCCTAATATGACATCAACACCAACCATTTGGACGGAAATCATGGTACTATCCAATAATACTCTGCCATATTGAGATTAATACTATGGAACTTCCCAGAATAATTTATGGTACCTCTATCTACAATCATTACTTGAAACTCTGGTGTTGGAAATACAAAGCAATTGAGATCTTTTGCTAATATGTAATTGATGAAGTTATGGGTACTACTAGAATCAATCAACATTGATACCTTTTTATTTTTGATGTATCGTTATATATTGAGGGTTTGCAGAGTACTGATGTTGGCCAATGCATGAAAATATATCATTGGAGTAATCTCTTCTAGATTTACATCTTATGATGGTTCCAATTCTTGATCTTCTTCCTCTTCACATTATATGTAGAATAATTTATTCTCACCTCATATATGCCCCTTACTATACTTGTTTTCATAATTGAAACATATTCCCTTTTCTCTTCTTTCATCCATTTATTGAGGTGTCAACCTTATCAGTTGAGTGAGGTTAGGAGAGGGAACATTCTGCTCTCTACAATTGTTAGTGGCCACCCTTCTGGTATCCATATTTTTTTTTCCACTTTCCTTTCCATACTAAAATATTGATCTAGGGATTTAAGTTCGAAGTGACACACCTCATGTTCATTTTTCTCCTTTAAAGTGCCCATAAAGAGATCTAGAAAATTATCGTCTAGAATGTTCTTTACCCTGAGACTAAGATTTCAGAATTGTTGAATGTGCTTTGTAATTGGACCTTTTTTCCGAAGATTTATCAATTGGGTAAAGAATGTATTACTCTTAATATCCCCATAATTTTCTATCAATTCCTCCGTAAAAATGGACCAAGATATAATAAAATCATTTTTTCTTTCACAAAGCCATTGATACCAAACAAATTGATCATTTTCTAAATACAATCATGAAATAGTTACCTTTTGTAATCTTGTCACTTTATGTAGATCAAAGAATTGATCCATATGGAATATCCATGTTATAGGATCTTTACCATCAAAATTCCTCATATCGATCTTCAGAATGAAGTAGTTCCTTGGTGTCACATTGAAACCTCGATGATGTGGATCTTGGAGTGATGATTGATTTTGAGATTCATTATTTGTGCTCTCCAATTGTGATAAAATACTCCCCACATGAGATTGAGTCTCAACACAATTGTTCTCCTTATTTGCATGAATTCCTTGGATCTCCATATCCCTTTTAGGGATCCTCTATAACAAAATGGTTTCTATGGATTTTTGCATCTCATTCATGAATTTTTGTATTTCTTCCTTATTTTCATCCATATTCTTTTCCATATATTGAATTCTTCTTTGTATTTTTACCAACTCATCACTTGTTATTGACCTAGCTCTCAAACCATTAAGTTGGTTCTTCAATTTGGATAACTTGTTATGTATCTCCTCATTTTCTTCATGAGTTATAGATGAGACTTTGGAGGTTTAATTGGTGTTGAAATATTTTTTGGATCCATGTGGGATAACAATGACAATATTCCTCTATTTTCTCTTTGTCACAAATTTTGAATCACAAAAAACAAATATTCCAATAAAAAGTTATGCCAATTGTAAGTTACGTACCTTTTAAACCCTAATTTTGCAGATTGTCTGGATGATTGACCTTTGTCCTGATATATCTATGAAATTTGAATCCTTGTAGATACAAAATTTTGTTCTGTAGTACTCTAATATTACTTCTTAAACTCCTAAAAATTTCACAACCTAAAACTTGACTAATGAAATGTTATAGAAAAACTACCAAAATGACTTTTTTAAGACCAATTTTAGGATTAGTAAACAATCCCAATGTCCACAAGATATATATAATAAATTATAATGATTCAAAAGACAAAAAAAAATTCCACCTATAATTTGATATTTCTTCTCAAGATTACAAATATTTTCGAGTCCGAAACTTCACCGAATTTTTTTTATAGTGAAAATAAAAATATGACTTGTTTGAGACTAATTTCAGGACTAGTCACAAACGCTAACTTACACAAAATATATCTCCAAAAATATAATGACCTTGAACATGAAATTTGGACTAGACATAATTCTCTATGTCTCCTCAATCTCCTCAAAATTTTGTTGTTTGAATCGTTCTATAAAAAAAAGTTATATCAAAAATCCCACGATATGTTGGTTGAAGGAGAGAAACCCTAGGATCGCATGATTTTATACAAAATGTTACGAACCAACAACTTGAAAATGATAAAATTCAATAAATAACAATCTAGTTTGAGAGAGAAACCTCTTTTTACAATATATTCACTGTACAATATGGGATAAGATGATCCTAAGACTAGGTCTCCTTGGTATATATATAAGAGACAAAGTGTACAATTATAATGAAAGGGTACAATGACAAGTTCTAGCCTACATACACATATAACACTAGAAATGTAATAATTCAATATCCAGGGCTTAATAATGCGTTTTATACTTAACATGGGGCTTTGTCTAGGGATTAACAACTATGTAGTGCTTTGTATTATATTATACTTTTAAGGTTTGTGTTTTTCAAGTTTTGTATTCCATAGCACAAGTATGATGTTATTATAGGTTTATATATTTGATTTATTAACTTCTGGATGAGTTCCATTGGTCATATATACATGACTTTGGAGACATTTTCTTTGGTAGTTTTTCATCATATTGATTCATTCTGATAGGTAATGATCTCAAAACTAGCATATAGGTTATATTTTCCTTGCATTTTGCATTATCAACTTCTTGGTTCATTTTCCCTTAGGATCGACCCCACTAAGTTGTGACACGAAGCCTTATTTTCCATTTAGACGTACTGTAATTCATGTGGTAGATCCTACCATTCATGGGTGCTCTAGTTAGATCGTTGATTGCAATTTGGTGCCCATGCTGGAGTTCTTCATAGGTTGGGAGCCCTATTTAGTTCTTCCATGACTAAAATATGAAGCCTTATGTGTTCTTTTAAGTATTTTCTTGGCCTTCCTAGGTGGGGCTCCCATTGTTTAATTGTAATATTGCATTGCATTTTCCCACTTGTGATTTTGAGCCTAATGAAGGCTTCATCTTGTTGTTTTGTGGCTTGTCACTTATACATTCTCTTCAACATCTATTTCCTTTCCAAGTTAACAACATTATCCCTAGAGGGAACATCCCCATGAGTGTCCATATACTACGTGTGTTCCTTGCATTGATAATATGTATGTTCCATGCACTTGGAACTAGTTTTCTTGCCCAACGACATTCGTTTCCTCCATTGAATTCTAGCATTATTTTATTATTTTTCAAGATTTCATAATATGAAAAAGACAAAAAAATAAAATATGATTAAAAAGAGGGGAGGGAAAGAATCGGGTTCTCTATTTATAATTGGAAGCAATTCTAAGTCATGTCGCCCTTGGACAAAGCACTAGTTTTGAGTCTCTATCTCAACAAATTTGGTTTCTAGTATGGACTTAAGAAGCTAAAAATTGATTATTGAATATTAATGGTATACATCAATATTGATTGGTAATCAAATGATGTATCCCATGTTCAACATCATATCATCTATTCACATGGTGAAGATTTGTACCTATGATAGCTTTTCTTTGAAGACCCCAAGACTGTAGTAGCATCACTTATTTTATGTTGTTGTCTAAGTTATGTAATAAAATACCACTCACATATATGACATTGGTACTTGTGGAGAATCAGTTTACTCATTTCATTGATTCAATTTATCCTCTTGTTGTATATTGAAAAATAGATCCACTATGTATCTGAACATGGCTATGGTCTATTTTGACATGGATCCCGTGTGTATTCATTTTCATGGCCATGATAATTGCTTATATATACTTTATGGATCCACACTATACTTGTTGGAACATCAAGAATTGATGGTTCATCACACATCTCCCAAGTTTAGTCAGTCGAAAGGTCGGCCTACATCTGGATACAGTCGATTGAGCGATCGACTAACACACTACATCAATTGGTCAAGTAGTTTACGTTCTTGTCGATCGTATAGTCGACTAAAATTCAAATATAGTCAGGCAGTGGATCGACCAGACCAAAAATTGAATATGAGTTGTATGAATAGGCCATCGGGTTGATAATTCTTGTCAATCTGACTTGACAATTAAGATTTGGCGGAGTTAACTCTAACAACTGACAGTTACATGTGGAACAAATCTTCCATATTCTATGGAAGTTTGTTAGATCTTGAGACTATAAATAGAAGAACCCTTGGGTCATTATCATTATTAATATTATGCAATAGATCAAGTGTGGATCAAGATGTGCAACATGCACTATGTTGTTTTGATCACATTGCACTTTTCTTAAGTGTTATAACAATGTCTTTAGACACCACCCTCTGTCTTCGAATTTCTTTGTTCCTCTTCGATTTTCTATAGGACTATTTTTTCTGTTTCATGTCGTGTTCCACCTTATTCCTCAAAATGGGATTAGAGTCTATGATTTAAAACCTCGACCTATTATATGCAAACCTTGCTAAGTTGGATATGTTGTGTTATTGACTCTAGTCCGGTGGTTTTTCAATTAGAACCTATTGAAACAAACCAATTTCTGTCTAGATATTGAAGATGGCTTTGAATATTGATCCTGTTGTTCTGAACAGATCAAATTATGCAGTATGGGCACCAAATATGGAAATCCTATTGAAGAGAAAAGGCTTGTGGAAGTATACGAAGGTTGAAATTCCATATCCAACAGACAACCAAGAAAAGTTTGTTGTTGATGGAAAGAAGGATGAGGTTGTAGGGGTCATCATGACCTATATCTCGTGGGAGATTCAATTTCACCTCAGTGGAATTGGATTCCCTCATCAATTCTGGAAGAAGCTAAAGTATTTTTTCGATTGAGTTGATGAGAGCCATGTCATGCAGTTGGAGAAAGAATTGATCTCTCTCAATTCTCATTCTTTTTATAGAATGGAGGAATATTTAGTGCATCTCAAATAACTCTAGTTGAAATTTGGAGAATGTGGAAAGAACTATTAGAAGAGTATGGAAAAATCATCAATCTAGTATTGATGAACATCATAACACTATTCGACGTCTTCATGTTGAATTTCCACACCAACTAGAAAACATGCAAGAAAGATGGTAAGGATTACACATTTGAAGATTTCTATGGTCTTTTGATTACTGATCAACATAGATTTCTTGAATAAGGAAAGCTTGGTGGTAAACATCAGGCCCACTTGCTCAAGGGAAAGAGCAAGATCGATCCCAGTGAAAGAGTATGGTTTGATGCCTCTACATAGAAACCTACATATAGTGACTAGAAACCACAAAGACAGATTGGTGCACCCCAACGAAGTCAAAATAAGAAGACATGTTAGTACTATGGAAAGAATGTATATGTGGAGAAAGTATTCTATAATAAGCAAGCTGACTTAGAGGATAAGGTTAAACACCTTGAAGGAGATGTGTCCATTGTACGCTGACCCACTGGTAATTTCACCTTCCAAATCAAAACTTCTCAATCCCTCTTGTCTCATTCTACACAAAATGAATGGTTAGTCAAATATAGGTGCACTCATCACATGGCTAAGGATGCCTCCTTGTTCATGTGGTTGGATGAAGCTAAGGAGAGGAAAATCTATGTTGTTAATATTTTTTCTCTGGATGTTGTTGGTCAAGGTGATCTTGCTTGTGGACATGGGAAGATTGTCAACGTCTATAATGTGCCAAACCTAAGTGCTAATATGTTCTTTGTTGATCAACTAACACGAACATAGAATATTGTGGATTTTTTTCCATATTGGTTCTATGTTCGTGATTTGAAGAAATGAAATTCGGTTGTCACTGGTGGGATTCTTGACCCAACATAAAGTTTGTACATTTTTTGTGACATGACTCGACCTGAAACTGAATAGAATGCACTTGTTTCGCACACCGATGAGAGAATTCAAGTTTGGCATGAGTGACTTGGACATATGAATTTTCAAAGTTTACAAGCACTAGAAACTCATAACATGGTTGCTGGTTTACTGCAGGTGTTTTCGCTTGAAGGGGTTTGTAAGGGTTGTGTGCTTGGTAAGCATCATCAAGCACCATTCGAACATGGAAAATCATAGCGAGTATAGAAACTAATGGAACTAGTTCATATTGATGTATGCTACATCAATCTACCTTCACTGGTAAGTGCAAGGTATATTTTGACTTTCATTGATGATTTCTCTTACTTTACATGGATTTACTTTATGAAGAATAAGAACCTTGTATTTGAAAAGTTCAAAGAGTTTTGGGCCTTTTTTGAAAAACAATGTGGCCAACCCATCAAATTCCTGATATCAGACAATGGTGGTGAGTATGCAAATTGACCATTTGAAGAATACCTACATCGAACTGGTATTGATTGGAAACGGTCGATTCCTCACAAACCTCAGCAGAATGGTGTCATAGAATGAAAAAATAGAACATTAGTCAAAATGGATATATGTCTTTTGTAGGCTAAAGATACGCTTCCTCACTTTTGGGAAAAAGTGGTGTACTGTGAAAATTATATACTCAACCACATCTCAGCTAGAGTTGTTCCTTCCATGACTCTAGTCGAACGATGGTTATATGGGAAGAAGCCTTCAATCGGCCACCTCTGTGTGTTTGGATGTGTTTCCTGGGCTCACATTAATCATGATTGCATAAATAATTTGGATGCAAAGAGTTATCCTTGCATCATGATGGGATACTCTGAAGAGTCTAAATCCTATCCACTTTTTTATCTTTTCAAACAACAAATCATTATAAAAAAAAATGTATGGTTTGATGAGAAGTCTTCTAAAATTAATTTGTTGAATGCCTCCTATGGATTTCTATAGGATGATCCCTTTGATGTTGTCCCAAACTCTGGCTCTCCTGTTCCATACTTCAATCCTTCAACTAGACAATTGAATGTTCTTCCTCTTTCAACTAGATCGTCGACCTTCGATTTCACTAATCCACCATCCACCTTTTTGATTGGTCCATCGAATAAAGACCCTCCAACTTATGATCAACCCATTGAAGTGAATTGTAGTTCACATGTTTCTTATTTTCCTAGATGGGTTTCCAAGACAATTGAACTTGTTGGAGTTGATGCTAGAGATGCCTCCTCTAGAAGATAAACTCAAAGTAAAAAACAACATGCTGGTGTTTCCTTGATGAATCATGTACTTGAAACCTCTAATAATTTTTCCTACTCAGATGTTAAAGGACGACCTAAATGGGAGTAGGAAATGAATATAGAAATTGATTCTTTGTCAAAGAATCATACATGGGACTTAGTTCCCCGACCAAAAGGAAAGAACTTTGTGAAGTGTCGATAGGTCTATCAGACCAAATTTACCTCTAAAGGTGTTTTTGAGTGACTTAAAGAACACCTAGTGGCAAAGGGAGTTTCTCAACAAGAAGGCCTCGAATACATTGAAGCCTTTGCCCCTGTCACAAAGATGAACTTTGTTCAATTGATTCTTTCTCTTACTACTCATTTTGGATTTCCAATCCATCAGATGGATGTGAAGAGCACATTTATTCATGGAGACCTATCTGAAGAAATTTTGATGGAACAACCATGACCTAGTTTTGTGACAGATTCAAATTTGGTTTGTCAACTTAAGAAGTTGCTTTATGGTTTGAAGCAAGCTCCCCGAACTTGGTATGCTAAGATCGATAGTTTATTTCTTTAAATTAGTTTCAAACATTGTGAATCTGATCACATCCTATATGTCCTCCATACCAATGAAGACACCTTGATTATTGTTGTATATGTAGATGACTTACTCATTACTGACAATAATAATGATCTCATCCTTAGATTGAAGAAACATCTTGCTGACTCGTTTGAAATGATATATATTGGTGCTCTGCATTATTTTTTGGGTCTTCAAGTAGTACCATTGTGTGATGGATTTTTCATTTCTCATTCTAAATATTTTATGGATTTGTTGACATGTTTTAAAATGGCTGATTGCAAGCCTTGTGCTACTCCTTTTCAGCATGGAGTCAAGCTTCCCAAAACCTGTCAAACAACCGCATTCAATGTTACTCTTTATCGAAAATGGTCAATAGTCTTATTTATATTACTCATATTTGAACTGACATTTACTTTGCTATTAGTGTGGTTTATAGGTTTATGCAAGACCATAAATAAATCCACTAGAAAGTAGTTAAACGAATTGTCCAATATCTCAAGGGTACCACTCATTTTGGTATCAAGTATTGTCAAAGTTCAGGCTCGTTGGTCGGCTTCACTGACTCCATTTAGGCTGGTGACAATGATGATCAAAATTCAACTCAAGGCTATGTGTTTCCCTATAGCACTAGACTGTTGGTGTGGTTGTGCAAGAAAAACAAAGGTAGTCTCTTTGTCAACTATGGAAGCAAAATATCATGGTGTCATTCAAGAAAGTACTGAAGTTGTATGGATTTTCCAAATTTTGGGAGAACCTTTCCTTCCTGTTTAGACCTCGACTATAATCTATTGTGATAACCAAAGTGTTATATAGGTTGTTGAAAATCCTTTTTCCCACATTAAGATGAATCATGTTGAGCTCCATGATCACTATTTGAGACAATTGGTCCATGAAAATGTTGTATCTTTTGAATATTCTAGAATTGATCATTAGGTAGTTGATATCTTCATCAAACCTTTAGATGAATCCAGATTTATCAAGCTCCACATGATGCCTGGGCTTCAAGAAGCTTCAATTATGGGGGGTGTCATAATGACGCAATTTCACCTCCTCAATATCTAGAGACATGTGTTGATGGGGGGGAGTGTTGGAACATCAAGCATTGAAGGTTTTTCACATATCTCCTAGGTTTGGTTGGTCGAGAGGTCAACCTACAACTAGATACAGTTGGTCGGGTGATCGACTAGCACACTACATCAGTTGGTCGAGTATTCGACGTGTCTATCAGTCATACAGTCGACCAATAGTCGAATATAGTAGGGAGGTGTATCAACCAATCCAAAAATAAACTACAATTTGTATGCGTAGGCCATTGAGTCGAGAATTATTGTCAAGTTGACTCGACAATGTGGATTTTGCAAAGTCAACTCTAACAATCGACAGTTACATGTGGAAAATATATTCCGAATTCTATGGAAGTTGGTTAAATATGGAGACTATAAAAGTAGACCCCTTGGGTCATTATCATCATTAATATTGTAAAATAGATCATATGGATCAAGATGTGCAACATGCACTATGATGTTTTGACCACAATTCCCTCTACTTAAGTGTTGTAATGATGTCTTTAGACACCACCCTTTGTCTTTGAATTTGTTTGTTCCTCTTCGATTATTTGCAATACTATGTTTTATATTTCATATTGTGTTCCACCCTATTCCCCAATAGTACTTGATTTGGTGGTCATTATTTTCTACACACGATCATGGGTATTCATTCCTCGAGAAGAGAGTTATCTCACATTTGATTTCTTTTTCAGGTACTATTCCGGTCTGCTATTTGGAGAACTCTTCTTGGGCCCCTTTCACAAATTCTTCCTATATTTTGTAATGTAGTTCAGCCATAATATTCCCTTCCGACCTCACACATTAAGGGGCATATGTTATAACATCTTTTTCCACCCTATGTGCTTAAGATGGATCCATTGGCCTTGAACCCTAAACCTCTTGTAGCAGTAAACTAAGATTCGCCTTGAATCTCTTCAATTTTTTTTTTTTCAATCTGTACAATATGTTTGATCTAGCGAGAAGAGCGCACATACACTATGTTCCCATTGACAAAGCGTGCATGCCTTTAAAATACACCAAAAAATATAAATGTCTGAAAAATATATGTTTTTTAGTAGAGTTCATGGGTTTTCCAAGCTATTTACCTCCTATTTCATGTGCATAACTACCCCAACCTTCAATACTTGGTATAAATACAACCTTAAGGTGAAGGAGAATGGGAATCACCTTTATTATATCAAACTAATGTTAAAATATGGAAGGAGTTTATTCTCAAGTTCTTAATTCTATTTCCCTCTTTGGAAACCCCTATTTCTAACATCCTTTCCCATATTATCTTGTTTGAATAAAGAGAATCCTTCTTTTTCTCATGCTTACCTTGATTTAGTATCATAGAGGAGAAGCTACCTTTAGTGGCTTGGGAGGAGGTGTAATGTCCCCCCAACCTAGTTGAGGAACATTACGATGCATAATACTTATAAATTTCAAATTTGTGTTGTCTAATTAATTTCCCGTAGCTTCTAGCTATGTTTTACATATATATTTAACTATTATCTATTACCATAAATTAGATGCATCAACAACATGCTAAAAACAACATGAAATGCAGATAATAGACTCAAATACAACATCATATAAATCATTCTCAATTACAGAGTTAATGCATAGTAAATAAACTCATAATACAAACAAAACAACAAGATAAAAAACTTATCTTTCAAAATAGATGTCCAACCATCTGCTTGGGACAGACGTTCCACCCAACCATATACTTGTTGTTCCAAATCTCAACAACAACTCACCACCAAAATGAGGCTAGTAATCCAAAAAAGAGGGTGGTCTCTCACTGTCCACTCACAACTCAGAAAACCCACAACCCACTAGTAGTCTCCTACAACTATCCTGATTTTCCACCAACTCTCTTCCTCTTGACCTGCCCAACATAAGGAATGTACTCATTCACTTATCTCAGTCCCTCAGGTGTCCCATTCATTTATCAGGGTCTCCGTGGCACAAGTATCTAGGAATTTCTCAGTTGGGAACTCAAGGGAATTCATTGCTAGGAAAACTACCAACAACAACAAAAACCACTTGTTGTTATAGTGAAATCACACATGAGTTCACTCTTTAGGCCTGAAAACCTAGCTCTTCAATCTTCAGCTAAAAAATGCTCCAGATATGTGTTAATGTTTTATGCTGATATTATAGTTCTTTGCATTTCATAAAGATAAGAGCATAACAACCACAAGATCACTAAGAAATACACATCCACAAGTACACAACATTTATCCTGGGAAACCCTCTAGGGGAAGAAAACCCAGCAAAAACTTCCTTATCATAAATAGCTTA
>JASDQU010312124.1:0-13555 GCA_032191745.1 Picea mariana | reverse complement strand
TGACAAATACTTCTTCCGAAAGTACTTCTCAAACCGTTTCCAAGACAGGTCCTCCTCGCGGACCCCTTTCATGTTCTTAAGATATTCCCACCATATGGAAGCTTTTCTGTTCAAATTGAAAGTGGCCACTCGGGCCTTCAAATTTTCTAAAAAATCATGCACTCTAAAATATTTCTTCAGTCCAAGTAGCCAGGCCTCGGCTTCCTCTCCCTTCTTTACCTCACCGTCAAAGGAGGGAGGTTTTGCCTTTCTAAATTCCTCAAATTTATGACCCTTGGAAGTCTTTTTCTTATTTTGTTTTCTTCGAGAATAGGAACTGGTCCTGCTGCTAGAACATACTTCTAAATCGCCAGCTTCCTTCTCAGTGGAATCGTCTGGCACTAGTCCTTTACCTCTGGGGTGGACCTTTCTTGATGTGCCTCTCTCAGTATGGCCACTGACACGACCATGATTCTTCATCTCAGGTTCATGTTGCATTTGTCGTTGTAGGTCAGATGAGCTCTACAGTAAAACTACATTAATTTCAGTTTGCTTTTCTTGTTCTTTCATCATCCTTTTGTTGTCATCTTTGCAGCTTTGCAATTCAACCATGAGACTCCTCACTGTCTCGGCTAGGTATGGAGGGGTTCCTATTGCTCTTCTTTCGTCAGACTCTTCGTCTCTATTGTGGGAGCCTTCTCCCACCTCTTGGTGAGCCACCATACTCTGTGTCTGTAGATTCCCGCGGCTGATCGTCCGCTTGAGGCAAAATACAAACACTGGTTATTAGTCAAGAATTAAATATATTTTTATAATTTGCGCATAATTTATAACTCTTTCACATGCATACACAGTCGAGTTCTCGTTTCCAAGTTTTAATCCTAGACAAGAGAGTTACGTTAGGGGTTACTCTTTGTAGGGTTACTTCGAACGGAGCTTATGCGCAACTCGTGTATGAGCCCAATCAAGCCGAGTGTTGTAACCATGCTCTGATACCACTTTGTCGCATACCCACTACGCAAATCAAGCTTTTTCGTTGATTTCTCAACAATCAGAATCCCCAAAGTCCTATGAGGCTTAGTGCAGGTTAGCTCTTTCCCTTTTTTTTTTTCCACCTCCATATGATTTTAGTTCACGACTATGGGTCGAATCAGCATGACATCTACCTTTCCCCATTCAAACCCCTGATACTTCTGATATCTCCAAAGTTTCCCTCTAAAGGGATATTGACGGCCGTAAACCTCCCATGATCCAACGGTATGGATCCTTCTTTCCCTGTCATGGACTTTGCATATGACCGCTACTCTTTCCCATACAGGAAATGCACATACTTTCGGGTTTCGAGGTTTTGTGATCCCCGATTTCAAGAGTTCCCTGTTCTCTTGAATCCCCGATCTCTGATGAGCCAATTCACCGATATGGTCTCTTAAAATGTTAGCCCTCCTGGCTAAACTCCTGGCCCACGTGACCACTATCTCACAAGACCACAGCCTTATCTCTTGTTGGGTTTTCGAAATTTCCATTCTCGAAATGTACTCGTCCTCAGGATTCGGGATCCGCCAAATCCCGATATGCTGATATAGTGACAGTTGGCCCTACAATGGACTCTTTTCACTTTGTCGGGATTTCGGACTTTGCAATTCTGAAGTGTATGGACTTCTTGTCCACGGGATTCCTGATTTCTCGATGGATGACTTTCCTTTTAGGACTTTTCCTGAATGCTCCAATTGCCACCACACCTCCTCCTAAGATCGAGGGTACTAATCGCTTCTCGCGATTTCGGGGTTTCCACTGCTGAAATATTCCTGCATCTTCTCCCTTCGATCTCTGAAATGTTGATGAGCTCCCGATCTTGCCCACGTGTCCTCCTATGATGGACGGCTCATATTGATTCTAGGATTTTCACTATGAAAACTCCCGACCTCATGTCATCGTGACTCCCGATTTCATGAATGCTGATATCCCGATGGCCACGCCTCTCGTCACGACTTTCAACCTCATGTTCATGAGGGCTTAACCCTCATTCATCTCTTAATAGATCTAACGACTGTCGGGCTTTTCTAGCTAAGATCTAATGGCTCAGATCTATCCCACATCATCCACTCTCCCACTACTTCATGGATGTAGAAAAATCAACAGTCCAGATGTTCTCATGGACGTTGGGGGGGGTCTACGATCCTGATTTCCTCACTATTCACGAAGATAGAGGAAAAGGGGCAAGGTATGTAACGCCCTTATTTCTTTCGTCAATCTAACGGTCGTGAATGACCATGGGTGCTCCAATGGAATCTCGTTCATCGATCGATTACTTATCCCTACACTGCTACTTCAATATTTTAAGAGGTTCATTCCTCCTCGTACAGGGTTGTTAAGACTTGCACATTCAAGTCCTTTTTCCAGGTTCTTGGTAAACCTTTCCAAGGAGGGAATCTCTGTGAAGAGATCCATTTCAGGGCAATCCTAGAGACCAATAAGGGGAAACAAATTCCCAAGAACGGATTGGAAGTCTGACTTGGTTCGACTTATGCATAATTAAATTCATTTATCAACATAAGCCATGCGTGGATTTTTCTGTTATAAGCATATATCTACCATTTCTTATCAAAACACTACACAGTCATTCTTATACTGAAATCATTCACAATTTCACAGTTTATGAGCATATATGTCAGCATATGAATTTCAAGATGCAATATGTAAAACACTTATCAGAAATAACACCAGAAGTGAGTGCAACTGCTGAGAGGGGTGCTCGTTTCCACCCAACCGTAGGCTTAGCGACTCCCAGCGGATTTACCACTAGCCACCCCCAAACTGAGACCACGATGCTGTGAAACCATGTCTCCATTTACCAGTGACCAGGAGCAAAGGTTGCAATCCTTCCTCTCTACTATCACTCACTCTACGTAATGCCAGAGTTCTCCCCTCACGTCTGCCCCCCCCCAATCACTTCTACCTTATGCCTTATCCTCTTGCGAGGTTGCGTGTGGCACGATTAATCTCGCACTGGTCAGGCCTGATGGCTCTATGGATGGGCGGTTCACCTCCCCAACCCTCATTAATCCATCCACCTACCAGGCTACGAGACATTTAATTTGGGGCTAGAGAGCCACTTTTGGTTCTCCAGGCCAGTTAACGATGGAAGTTAACGCCACCTTTTCAGGTGCCTTCCACCGCCATCGTGGTCTCGTTTCTACACATCCCCTCTCAACAGTCCTGCAATAAAATTTAAAATGTTATTCACATTCATCGACCTTTTCCTCAAGGTCTATTTACATCACATATTCACATTTATGAGTTTTCCATAGTTCTTGGCCAGTCCCGTTATTTTTACAAACTGGGGGAAACAGGGTGTTACAACTCTACTCATACAAATGTTCACGTGGAAGCAACATTTAACCCATACATGAAACATATATATATATATATATATATAGGCATTACTCATTAATTATAATGAAAATAAAAATACACAGCATACAGTGAACACAAAATTCGTACTTATATTTTAATATATGACCACTAATTGCATGTATACCTTCCATGAACCTCCCAACATTATACCATGTTGTTCATCACTCTCAAAAGTAGGTCACCCCCGAGCTGGGACTAAATTCCACCCGACAAGGGAATTCTAGGATTGGCAAGGACAACAAGGAAGTTGCACAAAACAACAGGAATGATCTTTTATCCCAGGAGCCACTTATGAACACAACCCAGAGACCCTCATTCCCCACATTCCCTCTCCACCCCAGGAGATTACACCTTCACTAATACAATTCCATCAAATAATACACCTCCCTTACCTTGGGATTCAACAATAGGCTGGACCAGAAGTCTCAAAGTATTGTAGCTGCTATGAGACTTCCTTCCAGGAGAACTCAATTCCTAGAAAACTCTCTCACCTAGGAGAGTTTCTCATGGGCCTGATAACTTGCTTCTTCAATAAAACTCCTAAGAAACAAGAAACAACATTCAACTACACATGGGTGACGATAGCAACAAAAAATGGGTATGGACACAGGAAATGGAAACAACCAAATGATAAGACACAACACGGTTCAGGCGAGTAAAATTGCATCAGGATTCTTAGGAGACACACAGGATAACTCAAGTACAACTTTAGGATTCCAAAGGGTGTACTAGATACAGAGGCAATAACGATGGAGAACTGATTCAATGTGTGAATCCTTGGTCAATCAAGAAGGTGACAAAATTCCATAGAAACATAAGGGTCGTGAGGAAAACTTCAAAACTAGTCTAGATGTCAAGATGGGAAGAAATGTTAGAGTGGAAAAATTGAACCCCCAATCAGATGACTTTCTCAGCTATAAACTGCATGCACCTAAGTTGACACATGTCTTCTTGAATCCGCATGAGTTCCACTTAACACTCGTTCCCCTTTTCCCCAGGAACTTATGTCAACACGACTTATGTCAACCATAGCCTTTGAGAAATTATAATAAAATATTATTCCCTTAGAGGTAAGCCCTTCTAGATTATCCCCTAGGCCTAGACACTTTTCCCCCTTCCCTTACCCTACCTAGTGGATATTAGTCCCCCATAACTCTTATTCATGGTCAATTTACATGCAATAGTGTAATTTTATTAATGATACGAGTACTTACATATACAAAATAAGGCTCATTGGACTTAGCATCTGGCTCACCAACCTAATAAACACACAAGTCTCTCAGCTTATAACCACTCAGTTGACCAGCCTATAAACATAATTACAATTTAGCAGGGGCTCGACCTTAGGGTGTTACAATCCCCTCCCCTTATTTTTTCACTGTCCTCAGTGAAACTTATTTACACAACAACAACAAGATTTCCAAAATCTTAAAAAATCTGTGCGTACTCTGCCTACATAGCATCTTCATGGTCCCATGTTGCATCCTCAGGACCATACCAGGTCCACTGAACTTTTACAGGCCATATGCCTTGAGTCAGGAGTTGCTTGCTTTTCCGATCAAGTATATGCAACAGATGCACCTGCAAGATGCCTTCTTGCTCCACATGAATCACATTCCAATCAATAACATGATCAATATTAGGTATATATTTCTTCAGCAATGAAACATGAATCACATTATGCACAGTCATGGATGCAGGAAATGCAAGCATATATGCAACTAGTTCTATTCTTTCTAGGATTTCAAATGGCCCACAATATCTGGCTGCCAAATTGGAACAATTTCCCAGCTTCAAGGAACTTTTGTTGGCTTTAAATTTCAAGAAAACATGATCGCCCACCTTAAAATCCATATGGGTTATGTTCTTATCAACATAAATTTTCTTCTTGTCTTGGGCAGCCTTCAAATTTTGCTTAATCTTCAGCATTTTCTCTTCCATTTCCTTGAGAAACTCTATCCCAACTATTTCCATATCAGTTGGCTTATCCCAACTTACTAGGGTGTTTCACTTTCTTCCATAAAGTGCTTCAAATAGGCTCATCTTTAGTGATGCTCGGTACCCATTGTTGTAGGAATATTCTACCAAGAGTAGGTATTCTTCGGGCCTCCGACTTCGAAAGTTTTCAAAGAATATCACAACAAATATCTTGGAGTTCCATATTGACGAACTTACGAAGTACTTCAGGATTTCAGAGGATTTCACATCCACGTACCCCCAACACCCCAAACCGTTAATCTTCAAACACTTCCATGTCCCCTTTGGTGACGTTATTATGTCATGTCACTTTGACGTTATGAAACTTCATAACGTTCTTCCTTTCATTCCTTATGAACCATTCTTCCTGAGTTTCAATTCTTTGGACTTCACAACAGGCACCATGCGTACACTGGGATCCATGGTTTCTGTACTTGAACTAAGATACCAAATAGTCACATCACTTGACACCTTCAAAATTGTGGGGGAATGCATCCACAGTTTGGAGTAACCCACCTTTCATCCCACAATTCTTCTGATGCTGACATACAACCTCCTATTAAAATCGTGGTTTGGATTGTGGGACTGCCCTAGGAAATTAACTCCTGTGCAATTTGGGTCCCTGCAATGCCTCCTTCCCATCGATCTTGATGTATCGTGATCAACACCAGTGTGGTCCTGCTAACCTTTAACTATGTTATGCAACCTTAGGGCCCACATAGTACAACTGTTAACATTCAAGTGGGGGCATGTGGCAAGTATATGAGAGTTCCATGTCAATTCTAGGTGACATCATCATGACTCACTACTTTGTTTCTTCGGGGCTTCGGAGCTTCGGGATTTGCGAGTTCTCGCCTCAACACACACTAATTTTCCCAAACAATTTCAGTTGAAGTCCATAGATTTCCACCACGTATCCTTTCTCTCAGATCAACGACACAAATGAACACCATCACTCCACAAATTCCAAAGGAACTCACGACTAACTACCTCGCACTTTTTCCATATATGACGGTATGGGGTGACTTTGTTTCCTCCTGAAGAAATCCTAGGCGTTAACTCATTAAACCTTTATATTTTCTCCCCCTTTGAATATTTATTCTTGCTATCTCTCCTGAGCTTCGTTTCTCGAACCCCTTTCTCCTTAGAGGGTTGATTAGACACTTAGTCAAATTTCAGATCTGTGAACTCCTTGAAACAGATCTTCGCATCCCTTCATGAGAAAAATCAAGCTATTTCTCCTAATCTTTTTGAGTCAAAGACTCTGTCGATGCACTCCACACCCATAGATTCTCTGAACCTCGAATTTTTTCCCTTTAGACAACAATTCACTCAGAAAACTTTGTCTTATGAACCACTAACATGGCCCATCCAGGTTCAGTGTCTAAACCTTGGCTCTGATACCAATTTGTAACGTCCTCGACCACCAAAACCTGGTCGGGTAATGCTACCAAAACAACCTTAACTTCACCATTACTTGTATGATACCCTTTCTTCTTACATTTTTGTCCTTAAACAACAGGTCAGGCCATGCCACTAAATAATCTTTGCGGAAATAATCACATATAAAAATTAACCGGAATATAGAGATAACATTTGGTATTCACACTTATAAATATATATATCTATCTAATGCAATTAAATAGATGTCAATAGTCTACTCATACACGTGTTCATGTAGAAGGAACATTTAACCCATACATGCAACATATATATACAGGGATTACTCATTAATTATAATGAAAATACAAATAGACAACATAAAATGAACACATAATTGGTACTTCTCTTATAATATATGACCACTAATTGCATGCAGACCTTCCATGAACCTCTCATCCTTAGACCACACTTCTCATCATGCTCAACAGTGGTTCACACCCAAGCATGCACTAAATTCCACCAGGCAAGGGAATTATAGGCTTGGCAAGGACAAAACGGAAGTTGCACACAACAACATGAAGGATCTCTTATCCCATGAGCCACTTATTCCCACAACCCACATACCATCATTCCCCACATGCCTAATCCACCCCAGGAGAGTACACCTTCACTAATACAAGTCCATCGACTACTAGACCTCCCTTACCTTGGGCTTCAACAATAGGATGGACCACAAGTCTCAGAGTACTGTAGTTGCTATGGGACTCCCTTCCAAGAGAACTCACTTCCCAACAAAATCTCTCACCTAAGAGATTTTCTCACAGGCCTGACAACCTGATTCTTCACTTCATCTCCTAAGAAACAAGAAATAGAATTCAGCTACATATGGGTGACGACAACAACATAAAATAGGTATGGACACCGAAAATGGCCATAGCCAAATGCTAAGACACAACATGGTTCAGGCGAGTACAATTGTTCTGGGATTCTCAGGAGACACATGGGATAACTCAAGTACAACTGCATGATTCCAAAGGGAGTACTAGATTTAGAGGCAATGATGATGGAGAATTGGTTCAATGTGTGAATCCCTGGTCAATTAGGAAGGTGACAGACTTCTAGAGAAACGTAAGGGTCATGAGGAAAAATCCAAAAATGGTCCAGACGCTAGGATGGGAAGAAACAAAAGAGTGGAAAAAGAGAACCCCCAATGAGATGGATTTCCCAGCTATAAATTGCATGCGTCCAAGTTGACACATGTCTTCCTGAAGCCGTGTGATTTCCACTTAGCACTTGTTCCCCTTTTTCCTAGGAACTTAGGACAACATGGCTTATGTCAACCATATCCTTTGGGAAATAATAATAAAATATTATTCCCTTAGAGGTAATCCCTTCTAGATTAGCACCTAGGCCGAGACACTTATCCCCCCTCCCTTACCCTACCTAGTGGAGCTTAGTCCCCCATAACTCTTCTTCGTGGTTGGTCTACACACATTAGTGTAATTTTATTAATGGTACGAGTACTTACATATACAAAATTAGGCTCATTGGCCTTAGCATATGGCTCACCATCCTAATAAACACATAAGTCTCTCAGCTTATAACCACTTGACTAACCAACCTATAAACATAATTACCATTCATCAGGGGCTCGACCTTGGGGTGTTACACCCAAGATCTCTCAGGAGTAGGAAGAGGGGTGTATAAGCCTTTATTCTTGATGGTTATCTTGGAAATGGCACATGCAGTGAAATATATGATATCCTTGTTGATGTCTTGTCGAATTTTTTGCCAATAAAAATGTTTCTATAGAATGACCACAATTTTCTCCACAACAAAATGTCCTGTCACCAATGTATAGTGATCCTCCCAAATAATCTTTGTACGCTTTCTTGTAGGAACACAAACATGTCCAAGGTGGCATAACTGTCCATCCTGATTTTGAAAAGCATCGACATTTGCGCATGTACCCAAGAGCTAATAGGTGGTGGTGAAGTTTGGATCTTGTTGATAAAGTTCATGTCAATCATATGCCTCATGCCCAAAATAATGGAGCATGGTGGTGAGTGCAACCACGGGAGGTTGGCTGAGGCAGTCAGTGACACGATTTGTGCTCCCTCTCATACACTTGATGTTGAAATAAAACTATTGTAGGTAGGTGGAGCACTTCTAATGATGATTGTTCTGAAACTTCCCTTGTGTCTATATAAATTGCAGAGACTTATGATCAGTTTGAATGATTTCCTCCTTTCCTATAATGTAATGTTTCCATTGACAGTAGGCTTGTACAATGGAATACATTTCCTTGTCGTAGGTGGGGTATTTTCGAACAGTATCTGAGAATGTCTCACTATGGTATGCTACTGAATGATCGTGCTAATTGAGAATTGAGCCTACAACATATTGAGATGCATTAGTCTCAATCTCGAATGGTTGTTACATATAGGGTAGGGACATTAGTAGAGTTGAGCATAAGAGATTCTTTAGATCATCAAATGATCATTGTTTTTCCTTCCCCCACGTGAAATTTTCCTTCCCACTTCCCTTGGTCACTTGGATGAGGGTCGTGTGATATGGGACAATCCCAACATGAATCATCAGTAGAAGTTGGCAAGTCCCAAGAAGCTTCAAAGCTCGATTAGTGTGGTCGGGGTTGGCCAGTCATGGATGATTTGGATCTTAGTTGGATCCACATGTACCCCATGTTCATCAACAATGTATCCCAAGTATTGGACCCTGTTAATGCCAAAGGAGCATATGTCCAAGTTGGCATGTAGCATGTGTTGTTGTCGAGTGTTGAAAACTTGTTGAATATGATCCATTTACTCCTCCCAAGTTTTGTTGAATATGAGGATGTCACCCAAATATACCACAACAAAATATTTGGTGAAGAGTCTCAATACATCATCCATCAACCTCATGAAATTTGTTGGTGCATTTTTTAGGCCAAAGGGCATGACCAACAATTCGAAGAGACCTTCTTTAGATTTGAAAGTTGTCTTTCATACATTAGTCAGTTCAATGGGAAGTTGGTGGTAGCTATACTTTAGGTCAATCTTGTTGAAGAAATTGGTCCCTTGAGTTGGTCATTTAGGTCATCAATTCGGAGAATTGGGTACCAGTTCTTGACTATGATTTTGGTTAATGCTCTGTAATCAATGTAGAGCCGCCAAGTCCCATCTTTCTTCGACACTAGTACAACCAATCTTCTGCAAGGGGATGAGTTGGGTCTGATGTGCCCCTTTTGAAGAAAATCTTGGATCTGACACTTGATTTCAACATTTTCCATCGGGGAGAAATGATAAAATGGTCCATTAGGTAGAGGTGAACCAGAGGTTAGATCAATTGGATTCTTTAATTGGTAGTGCATCTGTACCCTTGTGGGTGAGGAGAAGATGTCTATGCACTCTTCCACAATTTATTCCAATTTATTTTGTTGCAAAGAGAGGCTTTCTATATAGGTGACATATGTGGTGGAAACCTTTTTCTTACTGTGAGAATGAATCACAAAGAAGATGAAATTCTCAGTCTGTGAAATGACCTTACTGCATTTCTTAGCAGAGATTAAAGAAATAGTAGTAGGCAACGCTACCTCTAGTATCATGTCCAATTTTCTACCCAAACTAATAATAACATTGCATGGTCTAGAATCATACACAACATGTCTCTTTCACAAAAATGGTTGTCCTAAATGAACATAAAAAACTTCAAGGGGATAAATATCACACAATACCTCATCTTTGAAGGGATTGATGTCATATGGAAGATCACATTATTGCCTGACATGGAGATCTCTTCCTAGGAGAACCCAACCGATGGTGTAGGGATGCAGGTGTGGTGTCATCAGTAGGTCCATCTACTTGATGACCTATGCTAAGATCATGTTCTTATGAATTCCACTAACTACAATGAAATGAAGCAAATCCCCCTTTAACCACATCTATGAGTGAAAGAGGTGTTCCCTTTCCTTTAGTTCTTCTAGTTCACTTGGCTGGAATTTGGTGGTAGAGACAGTGGTTCTAGGTTTGGCATCGATAATTCACTTCCCTCCTTCTTGATTTGATTTGGATTCAGAATATCCTTGGACTCAGAGGCATTCAAATCATCCACTAGTGACCTCTTGGAGTGACATCTTCGATGGTGCACCAAGGGATTTTATGGTATTCACTCCACTTTCTCGTGTCCTTGTTCGACTTATAATTACCCTATTTGTGTTGTGGCTTGGATTGGTTGTCCTGAGAGTGGCCATATTTTCTATGTCCTTTTTTTGGGGGGTTGGGACTACTTTTTCCCTTCTCCAACTGTGAGGAGTTTGCAGATCCAAACTATGGCCACTTTTGCTTAAATTTATGCTCCATCTTGACAACATATATATAAGTTGTACCCAATGATGTGATGTCTAGATATTCCATTTATGATTGAATGTATCTATACATATAGTTGTTGTATTTGAGTACCATATGTCATTCAGAGTCATTGCTACCCAATTTGGTGCACATGGTATGGAAAATATTAGCGAAATATCATACTATTTGGTCCCTTTCCTGACACAGGGTGATCCATCTTGTGTATTGTTTCTCGTAGCTTCCAATAGGGTAGTATTTTTCTTTAATGGAATCCTTGAAGGAATCCCATGTGGGGGAGACCACAAATATTGCAAATTCATCTATGGCCCTTTTCTCAGAGTAAGTATCACATCGGTCCTTAACATGCAGGACAAACTTTAGGAGTGAAAAAGTAATGTTTTCTCTATCGAAAAATTTGTGGACCAAAAAATACCCTTCAAGCATATTCAACCATTTATCTAAAACATCTTCTTCTATCAATCCTTCAAATAATGGAATATAAAAATTTACTTGTACCTTCAAGGGGGTTGCATGGCCGCTTGATGAAGATGTGTTTCTTGTGGGCAGTCGTCGAAGGATCTGTGCAAAGGTTTCCATCATTTCATTACTTTGTCACGCAAGGGCTTCCTCAAGCAACATTTTTAAAGGATCTCCTACTCCATCATCTTTATTATCGTCCCCCATGAGTTGTGGTTTGTCTCAACACATCTGATATTGCAAAGGCTCGATTCGTTCAAGTCTCAACTTCTTGTACCTAGATCTTGTCGGGCAGATGCACGAAGAAAAATAAATGAAGAGAATACCTCTCTGATAACATAGATCCATATTTATGAGCAGACTGAAATAAATAACATATTGAATACAATAACAAAGATATACAGATAACAACAAAAAATATCCAATGAACAATAACTTCAATTGAATAAATAAGATAGGCTGAAACTGTAAAACTACAGAACTGAAAAAAACTTGCTCAAATCGAGGTAGTTGTCTTTGAGAAGAGATTTGGATTCTACGTACATCCGTCTGAGAAGAATTATTACAATGAGGCTCCAGAGGCCTTTCTAAAATTACTCATGAACACCAAAATTTAGGTGGGCCTTGATGGGTAAGTCAGTACCTCAACTTCCCACGGTCGCAACTTTTGCATATGACATTCGTTTTAAGCATGTGATATACCATTGGAAAGGTATTTTTGAGAAATATATATATTCCATCAAACTATGACTCCATCTATACTTTTATTGTGGAAAGACAAAACAACATTATTTAGGGCCCCAAATCGACCTTGGAAGTACAAAAAGATGTACTGACATGAAAAATTCCAAAATAAACCAGTTGTATTAGGTGCGCAACCACCAATATCCACTTGGAATTTGTGTAGGGATTCAAACATCCCTGGAAGTGTAGAACCCACAATTACAAATAATTACAGAAGAATGTGTTTCATTGAAAACTAGCAGGAAGAGCTAGCTGGAATAGGTGGTTGTCCACCAATATCCACTTGGATCACCAGGAAATCCACTAGCCTGCAATACATATATACCTCATCACTCCCTCTGAAGAGGGACCATGCCAAGCTATCTCTCTTATTTTCTTGGGCCCTCCTGTGAGGGATTTAAGCTCGGTATCACTCTAATACCATGTTGAATTTTCTATACGAGATTATATTGTATATGAATATATTATTACAATGATGATTGTTCCATATATATAAAACATATGGTGACTATCCATAAAAGGATGTGTCCCTTGGATAATAAATAAGTACATATTTATTGTATATATATATTTATGCTTTGTATTATAAATATCATGTCATATATATATATATATATATATATATATATATATATATATTTGGAATGATGTCTTCCCAATGTTTTTCAAACATCAACATTTAAATCATGAAAATAAGTACAGTAAGGGGAATAAATGCAGTGAGAATAAGTTATTCCTCATATCCTGTGACAAGGAAGAAGATCAAGAATTGGAACCATCACAAGATCTATATATAGAAGAGACTACTCCAATGATATATTGTCATTGTTATCCACATTTTTGGTTATCAAGATGATGACATGATAATGACATGGTGATAGAAGATCTAGCTATTCTTTAAGATCATTTTCATGAAGAAAGTTACACTTGTCAGTTTCTCAAAATCACTCTTTTGAAGACAGTACGCAGGCTGCATATATAATGCCTTGCGGAAATGCTTGATTTCCGCAGGTTGCTTTCAGTCAGACTGCGGACCTTCCGCACTGTGTCAACGGTCAGGGTGCGGAAATGATTTTTAATGGATAAAACGGATAAGTTCTCGATCCTTCTAGAAGGAATCTTCTAGAAGGATGAGTTGGAGTTCGAATGGTTGGCAAATTCATGAATCTCCAGATATTTTGGGATTACATTCTATCCAAGTAACTACACAATCCTTTCCTATATATTGAAGGGAT
>JASDQU010312123.1:2903-13555 GCA_032191745.1 Picea mariana | reverse complement strand
ATATGGTTAATGAAAATTCTTCCATTATTTCTATCTTGCTTCTTCTTTCTCAATTTCTCTCTGCAAATGTGTGTAGTATTTTCTAGCTAGATCTATTCTGTGCAGGTTCAACACATTTACAATTAGATCTAACATTTACCAATAACATGAGAAATATGAAAGGGGAAAACCATAGATCTATATCAATATGAAATAGATAAGTACATCAAGATTTTGTTACCTTGAATGCATGATGATATCCTCCTTAAGCTCCTTTCTCTTGCTCCTCCTCAAATCGCAAACTAGCAAGGAAAACCTAATCTCAGGACTGAACAGTATGGACAAGTTCCTTTGAAATTCCAACAATGTGTCTCTACAAATGATACTTCCTCCTTTTTCCATGGAAACACATTCCTTTTATAGATTTGTGGAGGAGACTAGGAGAGGATTCTATATCTCTAGGACTTAGTGAACTCGAATGAATTGATAGGTCCCAAGCTCCTTCCATGAGATAACCAACTCATATAGCATTGATCTCCTCAAGATTTACCAATTCTAGAAGGGTATAGAGGTGGCCATGACCCAACATCGCTGCAACTCATGATTGATTTTGAATGAAATGTTATGTAGACAATGAATAGTCGTGCTCTATCAATAATTTCAGGTGTGATCTCCCTCAAAATTCACTTGATATTGGGAAAAATAAAATGTCTCAGCATGATATCAATTGTGTGTCCTTCCTAAGACCCATGGGTGTAAAATAATGCTATAACAGATTCCCCCTAATGTGTGAGGTTGAGAGAGGAATGTATGGTTGAAACACATTACAATAATAGATGTCGATGTGAGGCAGGGTGATGAGAGAACAAATATAATCCAAGAAGTACATACAATCAAACACCAAGTATATACTCAGAAGGGGAACAAAGCATGGTCGCCAACACAATACATTGTGGACCCATGAAGTGAACATGGAAGACCATGACCACAAAATAATACATGATGGATCCATGTCATCAATAAGATCATATCCATGAACAAATAAAATGTGGATCTATGTCACACTATATATATCAAGAAGACATCAAACACTAAGTAGAGTGATTCTGGAGTCTTCAAAGTTCTCATATAGAAGTTATATATTCCATTTCAACTTTGGAGGTGTATCATGAATGGGAGTTGTGGCCCCAAACCCAAGGTATTTATCCAAACCTTGACGGTACAGTTCTACAACATGTCAATAAATGAGCTAATTTCGAGCATGGTAGAAACCATGTAATTACCATTCATTGAGGGATATTGTTAACAAACGTTATGCGACCCACCAATGATGAAAATGGGCCCCAAGGTACCTAATACAATCTAGAGAGTGTTAATAGAGGATCTGATGTTGAACACTTATAGAAGCAATCAATCTGGAGTCAATGCTATAAACCCATCATCGATTGCGAGGAAGCCTGCCACTAAGGAATGTAAGCTCCAAGGAACTAGCTAGTTATAAATCCCTATCCTAGATAATGTGATTAAGTTGATAGGAATAGATCCATCAAAGGAGTGCCTTAATGTATCCCCCATTAATCAACAATAAACATACACCGAGAGATTATGTGAAGAGATAGAAGAACCAAGTACAACTAACAAAGGATGGTTGACTCAGATGGTCAACGAGATAGTAGATGGTCGACTTGATCTTAAACTTCCCGTCAACATATAGAATGACATAATGATGAACTAGAAGCATGACTCAAGGGAACCACTAGTATGGTTCAACAATGTAGGAGGCATTGAATCACTCTCCATAATTATTGGAAGAGTAACTAGCCAGAGGAGGATGTGTGACTCATATTGATGGTATCGCTCCTGGGAAATATATAACCCAACAGTAAGACAAGGACGCAAATAGGTGCCATGTTCAAGGGAGACACAAATGATGCTACCATTTCATGAATATAGATTAATGGTAAAAAACACCCTCTCTATTTTTTTTTGGTTTTTGTGTGTCTTATTCATGGTTTAACAAGTTCAAAAGAGAGATAAATGTGTGCTCAATAGTGTATTTTTTGTTTAATTTTTATGAGATCAAAAACTATATAAAGGTATACTCATGAGGTGTCTTTTTCATGGTTTAATGAGCACAAAAAGAGTTAAAATTTTGATCATCTAGGTGTCGTTTTCATGGTTCAACCATCATGAACCAACCTTTTTAAAAGCATGCTTCTATGTTCTAAGTGCATGGAACCAACATAAGCAACATGAATGAAAATGGGTAGTGGAAAGTAAGGTCCACTCTTAGCATATATTCTCTTCGTGGGTACGTGGTTGAAAAACAAAAGTCAAATAATGGAAGAGCCATGTGATCAACTGTTCCAACAATAGTGGTAAGCAGGAGTAAGACAAACAATACTGCAACAATGGGCATCATGACATAAGTAGGAAATGCATAAGAGACACTAAAGAAACATCAAAATTTTGGGAACCCCCTCGAGATATGGCCAAGATATAGATGAAGAGAGAAGGATGTGACTCAAAAATCAAGTCATGGAGAGTCTACAAGAGGGTTCACAACATGGGAACCAAGTGGAAAGCATGATGCTAACTAGAGCAGCCATGAAGGGTAGGCACTATAGTGCAAGTTACGACATGAAAAAAAGGAGAGGCTAGTCTCACAACTAGACAGGATGGGACCTAAGGCATGATAACGATAAAACATATGTTTAATAATGCAGAATGATGTTGCAAGGAAAATCCTATCCCTATATGCCAGTTTGGAAATCATACCTTAAGTTTAGTGGAAGTCACTAATTCTCACAAAAAACTTCCCTTTTAGCCTTGTCAAGACATCAATACTAGATTTCGACACCAAAAATTGGACAAAAACACAAAAGACCATCAAATAATCCCCAAAAATGAAAAATTGTGAAGTCACATACCTGATTTAGGTGTGAAATGAGTGTTTGTCCACACAACTAGGTTAAAAATAAATTACCATAGTAAAAACTCTGCATCCATCTTTTGTCAATTTTGGCCAGTGAAATTTTGTGTAAGGAAGCTCGATAGAAGTCGGTTTGCGTAGTCATGAATTATGAAGGGTGTCAATAGCGATATTCATTGATGAGGAGTGCCTTGATTTGTGACCAGTCACTCTGGTATGAACTAGTAAAAAACGATTGTGAGGTAAAAGGTCAGATCCACAAGATTTCCTCAACAATTTTTGAAGTTTGATTGATGTGTTTTGTTCTTGGGATATTGCAGGCTACGCCATCATCATGATAGAGTGGAAAGAGCGTTATCATGATGTAGAGGATAGGTAGGAAAGGTTGGACCAATAAACCTTGTCAACATTATGAGATTAGGGGATATTGAAATTATTCAAGTGTCTGAATATGAGGTCACAACCCTATATGGTGGATAAGTTAGTCAATTGCTAAGAGCCAGAACAATAGTGTTTCAATGTAGAGGGGAATTTGTTGACCCTATATATTGAGGATATTTTTTTCGTCATGGGATTATCATAGTGGGGGATTCCCATCATACAAACAAGAGGACCAAGTGGGGAAGAGAGATCAATCATGGATTATATTGAAGATCATTGTCGCTCGGTAGCCAGAAATACGAGCAATAAGATCCCAATACGGGATGTGGTATATATTCCTCTACGAATGGTATTGTTTACCATTAGTTGAGCGACTAAGTCAAAAACACTACATATTTCCACCAAGGGTCACATTCACTATGTTTTATCCCTCCTAGATTCGACAATGTTTTATTGGTGCTCTGGTGTGCTGGTCAATATGAAAGACCAACTTACTTGATGTAAGACAAGGAGATAAAAACAATTTGACTATGAGACCATCTTGGTCACTTTCTTCTTGAAGCAGGTCCCAACCATGAGACCTCAGGAATTGATACCAAATCGGGGGTCAAGTGATCTGACGATGATGTGTTGGGATTATCGTATGATCTGAGTCACTAGAGAGAGACTAGAGGACCATTGTGGACCGTTATTGGTACAATGGTGGAGGATCCATATAATATCCATCGAGGACTTCAACTATGAGGGGATGGAATTCTAGCTAGATCCAGAGCTTGCACTCCCCCTAGGACAACAGTGAGGACCACTCGGTGAGAATTGTGAAAATTATTTTTTGAATTTTCACTTTTATAAATTTTTTGGATTTTTAGAATATGTATTTTTTTTGTTGATGCAATATAATTAACAAAATTATTGTGTTGATAACAATATGGGACTAGAATGACTAGTAGGATGGGCCTGAGTACGCCACAGGAGCAGTAATGAAGACACTTCAGAGGAAGAGACAAGGGGTGATGTTGAGGATCTCCACAAGGTGAATAGAAACATAGAGGGGATAACCATGGGTGTGCCCCCTACATATGGATGAGATTACATCGTGCTTACAATGTCACACAATAGGATTTTCCTGCCCTTTCCTCCTCCTTATTAGGAATGTGGCTCGGGTGATAGTATATTATCATGAGACCCATCCGGAGGATGACTAGTGTATAGTCTCCTCGTTTTTATATTACAAGTTATATACTTAGCCAGTCTGTATTTTGGTATCAACATGGGCCTTGGAGTCCAAATTTTGTATATTGCACCCTTTTTGGAATGATGTAAACACACTTTCTAGTATATATATATATATATATATATATATATATATATATATATGGATGTATTTTTTGGTTCCTACATATGGTTGTCTAATCATGTGATTGGAAACCCATGATTATGTACATGCATGCTTTATTAAATGTTTAATTAATGTGTCAAATACTATTCTAACACATAATTAGCTAATGAATCATCCAATGTATTAGACCCTCTTGGAACATGATGATAATCTGTAAAAACAAATTATCGTTCAAGAATATGAACCCTCAAATATTTGTGAAGCAACATAGGATGTCAGACAAGATAGGCATGATTCAACTGAGATACCACAAGCTAAGAGTCCATCCTGACAACTAAATTGTGAATTTCGAGAGTAATATATTCATACAAGAGCTCAATGACTGCACTATACTCCACAATGTTATTAGTTGCAGGGCCGAGGTAATTTCCCCCTGAACTCACTAGTTCGTTGGTGGGCGAGAAATTCACCCAAGCAATGGATGAAATATTTTGGGTACTATGACTGGTGTTGTCTGTGTATCCCATGGAAGTAGAGGTGGATGATGACATCTCCAAAAATGAAAACACACTATGTACAAAGAATCATGTGGCCATATGGCCTATGCATAATACTTTTTGAGGTAGATAACATTGCTCCAGTAAGGGATTCCCATCATAATAAAGAAACTCATAAGCCCCTCTACTCAAAAATAATTTGATGATGTAAGGCCCATTCCAGAAAGCTTCAAACTTACCTGCGCCTAATGTGTTATGATCCTGGGCATAGACCAAAACCAAATCACCCTCTAAAAAACACGAGGATAAACCAATTTTTCATACTTGGATTTTACATGATTTTTATGAGTCTCATTGTCCAATGTGGCATCATGACATTGTTCATATAGATAGGCCAAGTACAAGAGACTCTCCTCCTTGACAGAGGTGTTGGGAAAGAGTTCTATGACAAGATTTAGCGATGGAATTTTCCATATAATGGGAAGTACTACCTCCAGACCATAATAAAAGTTGGAATGGGGTAAATCCATTGGAACTATTGGCTAAGGTACAGTAATCCCATAGTACCAAAAAAGAATGAGATGTTAGTTAGTCTTATTGATATTTAGCATCTAATGAATCATGGTCTTCAGGACATAATTGATGGCTTCTACATGGCCATTGGATTGAGGATAATAGGGTTTTGAGTTATTGTGATGAAAACCCAAGTTGGAAACTAGTTCTATCATCATCATGTTGTGAAAATGGAACCCATAGTCTGTCACTATGGTCATAGGAACACCAAACCTAGCTATAATATTATTGAATACAAACAATGTGGCAGTGGTGCCATCATTAGATAAGGTTGGCAAAGCCTCGACCCACTTGGTGAAGTAGTCAATAGACATGATGATGTAGCCATGTCGATTAGTCTAGGTAGGATTACATGTCATAAAATCAATCCCCCATTTGGCAATGGAACCGATGGTCACCACAGGATGAAGTGGAGAAGGATGGGTGCACATCTTGCAAGTGAATATTTGAAAAGGATGACACTTCTGGATAACTTTGCATATCGTGGACCAAAATTAACTTGCATGAAAAATATTTTGGGAAGTAGCTAACCCAGAGAGATGACTGTCACATGCTCCAGTATGAAATTCATTAAAAACTCTCTCATATTCCTCATGGAAAATGAAACGACATAGAAAAAAATCCACCTCTCTATGGTAAAGGGTATCATCAACAATGTTGTAGTGTGCATCATGATTTTGTATGCGTTGACATCCATCATGGGAAAGCTAAGGGAGAAAGCGTTGATTCTGGAGATATAATAATATATCCCCATACTAGGGATCATATGAGTTAATGAGGAATAAAAAGTCATATAGGAATGCTTCATTAACCATGGGATCATCATCGATGTGGGAAGGTCAGACATCAACTCATTGCAAGACAATGATTTATTGGACTTGGAAGAGACAAACACTGAGTCAAACTCTTGCAGGATAATAATCCACTTGGAGTATTTTCTCCAAATGATCTGATATCTCAATTTTTTTTTCATTAGGTTGGCATCATAAATAATAGTTGTCTTCCACATGATTATATAATGTCACAATCATTGGACAACGTGCATAGCTTCCAAGGAAAAATTTTCAATGGGAAAATATTGAAGCTTGGGACTAGCAAGGCCTTTGCTAAGATAGTAAATAATGTGTTCTTTTTGCACATCATCTTATTGGATAAGAACCATATCGATGGTGGACTCATAGGTTGCGAGATAGAGAAGGAAATCTCGACCATAATCAGGAGGGCTCAATAAGGGAGTTGACATCAAGGCCTTCTTCAAGGTGTCGAAGAGCCATTGGACTTGGTCATCTAAGAAAAAAGGTACACCTTTCTTCAATAAATGCATAAAACCTTCTTTTATCTCAACATAATTGAAAATGACTCTAAGCAAAATATTTGCCTTCCCTTTCAAACTTTGGATTTGGTTGATGGTGTGAAGAGGAGGCAAGTTGACAATCACCTCAACCTTCAAGGAATCAACCATGATCCCATACTTGGACATAACAAAGCATAGAAATCACTTAGACACCAAACCAAAAATGCACTTATATTGGTTCAAGCGAATATTATAGTAGAAACTTCGGCTAAAAATGACCCACAAGTGACTAGGATGATCCTCACATTGCTTGGAATGAGTGGCCAAATTGTCTCAGTATGATTCTACAATATGTTTTATGTCATAAAATGTATATTACATGGCCCATTAGAAAGTATCCCCAACATTTTAAATACCAAATGCAAACTTTCGATAAGAAAACTTACCCCAAGGAAAAATGAAGGAATTATTTTGGTGATCTTCTAGTTTGATCTAGATCCGATTATAGCCAGAGAAACCATCCATGAATTAGAATATTTCACTCCCAACACACTCATTGATAATATGGTAAATCAATGGGGTAGGATAATTATCCTTTGGATGGGCTTTGTTCAAATCCCTATAATCTACACAGACCCTAATGGTGCCCCGTTTCTTAGTGACCAGAATGAGATTGGATACCCATTCAATCAAGGGGACCATATAGATGAATTGGGAATGAAGAATCTTTTGAACCTCCTCCTTGATAGGAACCAATTTCTTTGGGTTGACTAGTTGGATCTTTTACTGGACTGACTTGGCTTCATCATATGTTTTAATTTCATGCTAAACAATATGAAGATCGATTCTAGGCATCTCTTCATAGGACCAAGCAAAATATTGTGCAATTTTTTGAATAGGGTCGTATAAAGTTCAATTTCACAAGTATAACAATCAACACCAATTAGAATGTGTTCCACGACACCTGGCTTCTTGTAAATGTCAATGGGAATGGTTTTTAAAATGTTATCCAAATTCCCTTCTAAGAATGTGTTTGTGTCAAGATGGGAGATTGGGACCATTGGACATTATCAAAGGAAAAAATATTTGTAATGTCATTCTCTATTCATTCCAAATCAGGAAGAAATGATGAACGATGGTTCATATCATCACATGGCTTATCTATAATGTACCCAGCCTCCAACTGAGCAACATTACATGTAGAATGCACATTAAAACATGAGATTTTATTCTTATTAATTTCTTGTAGCTTACAAGCTACACATCACACACAAATTTAACCATTTGAACCACGGTTATAAATGAATATAACAACATATATTAAAACATGAATGAAATATTCAAGCAAATAACAAACACACAACATTCATATAAACCATTTACACAATGAAATATCATAATAAACACAATGGAGAACTTGTATGTTAATATCTAACCAACTAGCCACATACCAAGGATGAACCTCCCATCCATAGGAATTGTTTTTCATTTTATATCAACAACAAGCCACCCCTGAGCTAAGGCTATGAGTTCATTAGGATATCTAGCACTCTGGCTATCCACCATCCATACACAGTAGCCACAAAACCTAGGTTCCTCTCGGTTCTCCATAGCATGCACAACCTAAGGAATGGGATTCCCCTTCACTAAACATAGTCCCTTAGGCCTTCCTACTTTCCTCCAGGACTCTAGTGCATATGATTTATCAAGAATCCTCCCAGCTATTCTGATAGTGCTCACAAGGTTCTTAAGTCATTTTCTCAACATAAAAACGCTTCACAGGATTACAACCCGATTTACAAGCACACAGACATATTTCTCCACACAAAAAACAACCCAACAATGGACACCTTTAATCCCAACATGGCTGGTGTTCTTCCCAAATCTCATCTACTCTCTTGTTGTCCAAAAGCTGCAAGTAAAAAATGCTCTCCATGTAAAAACATGATTGTCCAAAAACTACCCCCTTGGCCATATGAATTTCCTACCTTTGCTTTATTTCTTGACTTGAATTGCACTCTTCCCCTAGCTAATTGTACTCATACCCATGCTCTCCAATAACTATGGTATGTGACTCCTAACACCCACCTCTCTTACATGAGTTTAATGGATGGATTTAGGAACACTGAACAACTAATAGAAAGTTTACACGATGATAATAATAATTCAGGAATGTGGGTTGGATTAATACCCATGAATAATTCCCCCTTGGACCCCTCTCTATTGTGGAATCATGTCCCCACCATCATTCCTCATCCCTTTCATATTGCAACCAATAATTACTATTTTTATTAATTATTTCATTGCACATAATATACCATTCTACTTTCGGCCACATTAAACCAATAGGAGCTCTTGAACCAAACATATCAGCTCACCAACCTAAATCACATTTATACAATTACATTTTAATTCATAGGAATTAAAATAGGGAATGTTACATCTTCTCCCCCTTATTTTTTCACTGTCCTTAGTGCACAATAACTTACAGGTGTACATTCATCTTACAATTTTGGCTCCCCAATCATAAATCAACATATAAGATCTCTAACCATAAATCACACAAGCATTCAACCTTAAACAAAATTTAATAGGCACTTTTTACAAAAATCATATATACATAGGCTCCCTAGCCAAAATGGTGTAAGATAATTTCAGAATTCATCATTCTAGAAACAATTCCAACCAACAGTTTCCCAATATTCACATTCTACACCACTTTTCTCTAGATCCAACTGCAATATTTTTCATACATTGTTGATTCCCATAGAAATTCCAACCAACAAACTCTCGTTCTTCTCAACCTGCACAACCCAAGGAAGTGTACTCCCTTCTCTGCACTGTAGTTCCTTAGGTTGTACCACTTCCCTTCCAAGGTTCTAGCACAAGGTCAGACATGAAGTCTTTGATTTGTGGCTCTAGGAACTGAAGTTGTGATAATGTAATCTCCAACTATCAAATAGTTGGAATCGTGCCTCCTTCACAACATCTTAACACAACTCCAATGGAATGAAAATACACAATCTTGATGTACAATATCATGCAACTACCTCAAACAATCAAAACATAACACAATCAACTTAACCATACGTAGGGAAGACTAAACAGAAACACCAAGAATTCAGTCCCATAAAAATATATATGTAAAGATGTCATTAAATCAAAACAAGCAACAAGGAATAAGGGAAAATTTAAAACACACTAAACAACAATCAACCCATATTTGAACATAATTAACTCAATGATTACAATCACTTATTCGTATGGTTTTTGCTCTATCTCATGAGCATCCACAACACGAATTTAGCTCATTGTTTTTTGTTGAAACACCCTTATGATTCCAACCACCATGTCATATGCATTATTTAGTTCCTTCCCCCTTGCCAATCGCACCCTCCAGGATCATGCATCCCCCTTAGTGCTACACAGTCCCTCGAGTGATCCATCATTTTCCAAGTTGTTCTTTCACAAGGGGAGTGCCAACTCACTACCATATTTTCCACTGGAAATTTGTAACTTGTGACAATAATAGGGTTCCATATTTATATAAGTAGCCTCCTTTTCAAGATTTCCAACTTTAATAGCCGTCATCTCATCTATATCACACATATAGTCATCACGAGATATCATCATAGCAATTTTACATATTATTTTCCA
>JASDQU010312120.1:0-13555 GCA_032191745.1 Picea mariana | reverse complement strand
GTGGACATGTGGGTCCGTTACTATCCTTTTAACTCCCTATTGTGATGTAATCTAAGAAAAGATTTGAAACTATCCTAGATTGATCATGTGGGCATGTATGGGCCCGTTACAATATTAATATGTGTTTGAAAAAATAAACTAGGATATGTCCCAAGAAGGGATATTGTCCTCTCCTAAAGGTTTTAATGTTCTTTAAGGGAGATGAATTTGTTTTACAATCTTTTTCTGATTCTCAAGGTCGTTTGAAGGCGCAAGAGAAGAGCATACTAAGCGATTTTTATCCAACTTCTAGTCCTAATGCAAGTTAAATGTGATTAAAAATGATTTCCAACTTATATTGTGAGTCAAAACAAGCCATCGATGTGGCGAAAATGAAAGCAAAAGAGGAAATTGATTTTAACCCCCTAAGTGCCTGTGTGTTTTAACTAACCCTTTTATATGATGAGGGGACTAAGTGTGGTGCAGCTTTAAAACATGCTTGAAATCATTTTTAAGAAGGCTAATGGCCTTCCCCACATCTCAACAACTTTACAATGTGAATTTTTGCACAGATGCGCGGGTCTCAGTGGAGACAGAGGCGCACAGAGCGCATGTGCACAGACATAAAAGAATTAAAAAGTGCACGTGCGTAGAACAAAAACGTGACTTGAGCACATGTGCACACAATGCACATATGTGGGCCTAAAAACCCGTGCACAGGTGACACATGGTCGAGAATGAAAATTTCGGATGGAATTCTCCCAATTCAACTTGGAATTGGATGATTGGCAGGTCGACTTAGGCCGATTAGTGCACCTGCAACTTAAATAAACCAAAAGAAGAGCTAGAAAAACCCAAATGGGGTAGGAAATTGATACCTTTCCCTAGTGGAGTCACCAATATGTTGCACCTCTTTCGTTACCTTAGTGAGCAAAATAGAGGTGCTTTTAAGCTCAGTTGGGTTTGCTGAGCAGGACAACTGCAAGGAAAAGGGTTAGAAAAAGAAATATTAAACAACAACTAAGAATTAAACTAAGAAATAAAACAACAACTAAATTTATAAACATAGGGACATAAGGACAAAAGAAACAATGAGACCCATGTCACCAATGATAAGGCTGATATTAGTGAAAGAAAACACCAAGAAGCAAGGGGACTATGAGTCCCTTCTTCCTCCAAGGGAGGGCTCTTGGACCCCCAAAAATAAGCTCTTCTTACAACTTTGAAAAATAAAATGAAAATGGTGAAATAATTCTTTGCTAATCCACTCAAGGGGTGAGATGGATTGCCCAAAGCAATGATGCAAGTATACTCTTGGCAATAATAGAAGAGTCCTCAAGAGAATAATGGAAGCATAACTTTGCTATGAAATTCCTTGAAAAATGAAGTGTATCTATGGCATTTTTATAACATTCCTTTGGGTTATTGTTCAACTAGTTTGTAGTGTGTAAAGAGGCTAATTAGGGAATTTATAGGTCTTTGGCCAGCCACCCAGTCGAATCTAGTCCAGATTTAGGTGTCAAATCAACTTGGAAGCTGAACCAGAAGTGGGTGGGAGGCCGACCACTCTCATAAATGCATCGTTTCTCAGGTACACAGCTTTTTGCGACAACAGTCGCGCATCGTGTGCATGTGCGCGAATCTTGCATTTATTTTTCGTGCATGTACGTGCACGGCCAGTGTCTTCATAGAACCCTTCAATTTTTTCACTATTTGTATAGTTTTTGACCCTTTATGAATGCTTTTGTGTTAATTCAGGTCCATGGATGTATTCATAATTGTTTGACGATGTTGAATTCTTGTAACCATTTGCGGACGAAATTTCAGTGATAATAGATAGAACTCTAAAGTGGATACTTGAAGGTTCTTAAGAACATCATCCGAGAGATATAAAGGTCATCTCCTAGCCTTTATTTTATAATGATTGCTTCAAAATGATACCCAAGGTTTATGTTCAGTTTTAAGTGTGTCACTTTATGTTTTTCAACTCCCTTTATCCGGCATAGCCCCGCTACCAGCAGGCCTATTCAGTACCCCAGCGGGTTTACTTGTACTTCCTGATACTTCCTTTTTATTATATTACTCAAAATATTTAGAATTATGTATATTGGTCATTGAAAGTTTTAGAGTATAAGGAAGGCAGGTGGTACGAGAGTGTTTTAGAGTTATTAGGCACATAATTAATTGTTTGCAATTATCCCAAGGGTGATATCATCCACATTCAACTTAAATCTCAGTTATTCAATGTATAATGTAACATCTCAGATAATGACTAAGAGGTCCCTCTAGTTAATCCTATTAGGGTTCTCATGAAAGTTCATTATGGTTTTGCAAGGGCAGTCCACCACATGAGGTTTTCATCAATACCTTCAAATAAAAACTTGTAAATATAAACTTGGATAAAAACTTGTTTGAATCAACTAGGTTAGTATTAGACATAATGGTTTCACCACTTTTCAATGGATATTTCAATTAGCAATCACTTCTTCAAAATGATGAGGTAATAAGACAAGTGCACCCATTATCATATAGAGCTAAATGTGAAAATATCTTCTTAAAGGATAGCAAGGATGATTCATTTAGGGTTGAGTGTAGAAGTGTAGGAGGAAGATGTACATGAGAGTAAAAACAATTCAACACAAGACTTAAATGATCCTTTATAGAAAGAAGATGAAGATATTAGACCATACCTCTAATTACTTGAAGTGAAAACAATGTTAAGCAAATGACAAAGATCATATCACTTTGGCATCGATACCAGATAAGTAACAGAGTAGGTTTCTGCAGTACCGAAACAGATAGTATTGGAACAAAGTGACATGATGGATGTTTTTTTCTCATTCATGACGACAACCACTTCACCAAGGAATTCGATGATAATATATGAGGAGATATATACGAGGGCTTGCAAAATTTCATGGTAGGAAGCATGCAATAATTGAGAGTAACCATATGTTAATTGCATAATTAGTCTAATTTGTTTTAGTAAAATGAAAAACGTTGAGTTTATACGTCCTATTACTTGGAGCATTTAAATCAAGTAGCAAAAAAATTGAGTATAGGATAAAAGCTACCAACACCTCATTACCAGTACCAGATCACCTGAGTACCAGATGGACGCAGGGTTGTGCTTCAGTACCGGAATAGCGCAGATTTATGGTTCGACACCAGAATAGTGCAGGCCTCCTCCCACAGTACTGGATGAATGCAGAGTTAAACATTGTTTGCAGTACCAGATGAACACAATTATGCAGTACCGAAATAGAATGGTACCAGACTTCTAGAAATGAATATCAAATCCCAGCACTGAACATGTTGATTTGGTCTTGTCGACGAAAGTTGCAAAATAATATGAAGGTTTCAGCAACCACTCCCTCATGCCTAATGTTTTTCATGGCCTCATGCAAACAACGTGAGATGCTAAAAAAATGGCTGCTCAGAGAGTTGTGAACACCTGCTAAAAAAAACCAATAGAACTAATTAAAACTGGATTTTTATTCATGCTTAAAAATAGAAACTTTAGGGAAAATGTCAAAAGTTGAATTAGTAGCTATGAGTGAAATAGTTTGGACTTAACATTCAGTTTCAACTGCTATAAAAATATCACTTAATCGATCATCCTTGTGAAATAGTGGTGTTAAAATAGATAGGTAAATATAAAGCATGAATGCATCACTTTTAACAACTTTAAGGAAAAAGAAGAATTTTGAAGAAATAGGTCATGAACCACTCCCTTAAGTGTTATCCTTCCGTTGGCAAGGATTCCTTTTCCACTTTTGAAACCCTTCCAGTATTATGTGTGCATTCAGAGGATGAAGAGATTCTCTTCTCATAAGATTCCAAACAAAATCATCATAACTTTTAAAAAGAAATCTACTATAGGAACAAAAGATCTTAAACTAATTGCTTTATTAGCTTTTGACATTCCCATTTATGAAAAGTATGAAAGATAGGTTGCATTGTAATTATGTCCAACATTTATTTATTTATTTACCTATCCTACTCTAATTGAACAAAAGAAAATGTCCTTCAAGTATAGGAATACTTCCAGTGAAGCCATGTGCGTAACAGGGTTAGAAATATATCCATACTCGAGTTTAAAAGATAAATTTTAATGCATATCGGAGTATGAAGGACCAGCTGCTTTGATGATGAGATCAAGCAATAATGAAAAATATAAGAGTGGTGTGACCTAATAACTAATTGAAACCAAAAATGGTGGGGGAAATTTGGGAAATGGATATACCTTCATATTTGTATTGGTGGCAGTAAGCGTCACTCTTGAACATGACACTCCCTATTTGTCATTTGAATCTGGGTTGGGAAATCCATTTTTCTCTCATCTGACTTACTACAAGGTCATATCTTGGGTCGTCTTTGAGTCAATGCTTCCAAGACCATTGTCGTGTCATTCATATGTTCAAGAGAAGTCCAAACAATCCCTCCACTGAGTCGGCCATCTGCAGTTGTCCATTCTTACCATGCTAGCCTTCCCTGTGTCCATTTCAAATCATATTCATACTTTGACTTACCCTCAAAATCTATTACTTATTTTTTGTCATTGATGGGGGATACATCAAGGCCCTCCCGTGACAAATCTTTTTCCGTCGACTCCAACTCATTATCTGGGAATAAGACTTAGAAATCATTTAGTACCTTAGAACCTGCATGCCTTAATGGCAGGCCTCTTCTCTTTCAACAGTGGATTCACATCATTGGTCCCTGATCGAGAGATTCCGGCGAATGTTCAACTTCAACTCATTTATTCACATTCATTTAGATTGTACTTAGGTACCTTGGGAGTTATTGACATCAATGGTGATTTCCCTCACACTTTTTAACGGTTTTCATCACTGACCGGTAATCGAGTGGTTTCTACCATGTTTGACTTCGACACATGTAATCACATGGTTAGATTCGTACTTTTCAGACGACGGGATTGAAGACCCTAGGTCTTATCTTTTTGGCCCAGGCTGAGCCGGAGTATTTATGATTTGTATTGACACATAGATCCACTTTGTATGTCACATGGCTATGTCCTAATCTGCGTCTTATAAACATATAGATCCACAGTGTATTCCTGGTGGCTATGTGGTATTTTGGAAACATGGATTCACAGTGTATGATTAGTGTCCATCGTTTACATTTATGATTGTGTTCTGAGCATGGCAATGCCTACCTCAGAACTAGTATTATATTCTGCAGGTGCTGGATTGTTTGCATGTTTCCTATTAGGTGTGATCCTTGTTTCTGACACACACACAAATTTTACAAAGTATTTTGGTTGTCACGAGTTCCAACCTCGTACTTTGGGGGGAATTCTATTACACATTATTTTGGTCACTCTGGTGATGTCTCTATAGTTATGTGTTCAGGATCTCATAAGGACCTTTTTCCTGAGAAAAGTGACTGTTGTCTTCTTCCACAAAACATGTTTTTAAGATGACTTCGCAGGTTGACTATGTTGTAGGGTGCGAGAATATTGATTCTCCCAGGACTCCCTATACCTAGCCTGTACACCTAAGAATGACACATTTATGATGTTGGTCACAATGTGCAAATATGGATGCTAAAAGTTGTGCACACCTAAGAACGACACATTTATGATGTTGGTCGACCTCCCACCCACTTCTGGTTCAGCTTCCAAGTTGATTTGACATCCAAATCTCACCTGGATAAAGCTGGGTGGTTGGTCAAAGACCTAAATGTGCCCTAAACAACTGCTTTTCACACTAAAAGTTGGTTGCACAATACCTCAAAGTGGTGCTATAAAACAAAGCCATGGGTGCACTACATTTTCAAGGAATTCACTTGTAACGTTATGCTACTGCTATTCTCTTGTGGAATCCTCTTTTCTCATCAAGAGCATACTAACACCATTCAATTTGGGCAATCCACATCACCTCTTGAGTGAGTTAGCTTGGGATTCTTTCACCATTTATTTCAAGTTTTCAAGTTGTAAGAAGAGCTAAATCTTGGGGGTCCAAGAGCCCTCCCTTGGAGGAAGAAGGGACCCAAAGTCCCCTTTCTCTTTGGTGTTTTCTTTTCACTAATACAATCCTTTCCATTGGTGACATGAATCTTGTTTGTTTCTTGTTCTTATGTCCTTATGCACAATAGTTTAATTGTTTTTTCCTTTCCTAGTTTAATTATTATCTTAGTCTTTTATGTTTATTCTTCTAACCCTTTCCTTTAATGTTGTCTTGCTTAGCTAACCCAACTAAGCTTGTAAGCACCTCTGTTTTTCTCATTTAGGTCACAAAGACGCGCAACAGATTGACGACTCTACTGGGGAGAGGTATCAATTTCCTACCCCATTTGGGTTATTTTAGCTCTTCTTTTTGTTTATTTAACCTGCAGGTACCATAACCGGCCCAAGCCGATCTACAGGAAACCAAATTCAAAGCTAAGTTGAAGGAATTTCATCCAAAATTTTCTTCACGGTCATGTGACAGATGTGCATGGGTTTATCAACCCACAGTCGTGCATCGTGCGCATGTGCACCAGAATCACTGTATTACTCAGTGCCTTCTGCACACTTGTGCCCATCAACCTCTTCTAGTTCACGCATTGGCACTCATAGTGCCTCTGTCTAGTCTGAGACCCACTCACCTGTGCAGAAAAATACACATTGTAAGCTTTTTTATGATCTGTTGAAGGCCCATAGCTTTCTTAAAGATGATTCCATGCATGTTGTAATCTGCACCACACTTAGTTCCCTCTCCATATAAAGGGATTAGTCAAAACATAGGCACTTAGGGGGTTTAAAATCATTATTTCCTCTTTTGCTTTCAATTTTCCACATGGATGGATTTCTTTGACTAAGAATATAAGTTGGAATCATTCTACATCACATATAAAACTTGCATTGGGACTAGAAATTGAATATCAATCCTTGAGTATGCTCTTCTCTCGCGCTCCAAAGTGATCTTGAGAATCAGAAAGAGGTTGAGGGAAAATTTCATCTCCCTTAAAAAACACAAAATATTTAGGAGAGGACAACACCCCCTTGGGACTCCTCTTAGTTTATTTTTCAAACACACCTTAAACTTGTAATGAACCCATACATGCCCACATGCTACAAAGATATGATAGTGTTGAAATTTTCTTTCTTAGATTAAATCACTAGGGAAGTTTAAACGTTTTGTAACGGGCCCATTCATGCCCACATGATCACAATCTAGGATAGTTTCAAATCTTTCTTAGATTAAATCACATTAGGGAATTAAAGGAATAGTAAAGGACCCACATTTCCACATGCTAGCTTCCTAGGGACTTTTGAATTCCACAAGGTTGTACCAATGACATTTAGTTAAATAGGTAATCAAAGACTTGTAAGGACCAAGTGAAGTCCACAAGCAACAAGGTGACATCTAATTCATTAAAAAATTGGCACACTTTCACTCATTCACACACAAAAATCACTTCTCACTCACATAGTTTTCATCTCGAAACGGGGAGGTTGAAGTAAGTTTCCTCCAAAGGGATTCTGAAACACCATGCCCTTTACTTGACGAAACTATCCACTCCCATTTAATTTCAACGAGATTGTCTCACACCCCCAATCTCTCAAACAACCACATCTAAATTTTTTCTAAAAACTTACTAAATTTTCCTCCACAGGAGGTGCCAAAATAAATCTTTTAGTCTATGTAGGATTTCAAGAATAGGCATCCAAATAACTCCCTGTTATCTCGCTCTCACATTTTCAAAACAATAGAAGTTGTCAAATAGGGAACTTTAAATCCTCCAAGTCAAGTGTTCCTAACACCATAAGGCAAGTAGATACCCGTGAAGGGTTGAAGGCCGAGGTCCAGTTTTTCTATGCGTCCCCCCTTGAGGCACCCACCTCTTGGACAAGATCTAGCCTGTGACCCATTTCTTAGGCCAAAAATCTAAATGCCGCACTTTGACCGAGGTACCTAGTGACCAAATTTTAGGACATCTACCCAGGTGGAAATGCTGCAATTGCACCTTGATCAGATTTTGTGTGGCTATTGGGAAATATCGCTATTTTTTTTGGGATATGCCCCCTCTACCCCTCATTATAAATGATTTCTTCATCCTTCACTATTTTCTTTTCCAGTGGCTTCATACCCCACTGTTGAGTGCTATTGGAAGGTCCAGTGCTATTTTGAGAGGAAGGACGTTACGTCTTTTAGGACATGAGCATTTGTTTTCTTTGTTTCCCCATGCAGACAAAATCCACCTATCCACATATACGCTTCTTTATCAAAACACTTTATGTATGATGCACTTTTGATTACATTTGATTTGGATATATATCGTGTAAAGTTCAAAAATTGCAGCAAAGGCTCTTGTTTATTTATTGCTCTCACCACCATTCGCACACATTCACTCATCTAGTTGGACATCATAGGGGACCCACATAACCCCCATTGTTCCAGACGCTTGCTAAACCTCCCTCCTATTCTAGGAGGAGTTCCTAGTCTTGCTAACTCATTGACTCCACCTTCTCACACTCCTGTGAGTGCCACTATCTTGGTATCATCTTTGCTTGGTTCCACCTTACTCGGGTTCAATTCCCAAGGTCCACCATCCACTCTCTCTCCTTTACATGGAAGCAGGGGGCCAACTTCCTCTCAAGGGGGAAGTACAAACCCACCTAGTCCCCCTCAAGGGCCAGGTTCATAAAACACTCACACCATGGCTGGAGCTAATCCTCCACCACCACTCCAGATGCCATATTTGGCCTCTCTCAACATACCAGATCTAATAAAAATCACAAATGATCCTATATTGCATGACCCCACATGGCCTGCAATGCTTACAAAACTACCTTAAGATATCCCCAAGTTTGAAGGAAAGGTAGGAGATGACCCTGACAACCATGTCATGAATTTCCACTTATGGTGCTCTTCCAACAACATTATGGATGATTCCATCCAACTACGATTATTTCAATGCACACTCACTGGCCCATCAACGAAGTGCTATGTAGATGAAAAATCAGGGTCCCATGCGACTTTCGAGTCCTTGGCCAAAGCATTTTTGAACTTCTTTCAATTACCAATCTGCCATGACAATGGTCTTGAACTACTCTATGATTTTAATCAAACCTTAGCCACACATATCTCTTATCACATTCACGAGTGGCGTCGACGACGTAGTTTGTGCAAAACAGAAACCAACAAACAACAATGTCTTGATTGGTTTCTCATATCACTTGTCTCTCTCCTCGATAAAGATGTGGCTTCCACCTTCCCTCAATCAGAAGAAGAAGCCATTAGTAAGGCTCAACAATATGACCTCATCTATTCACAATCAGGATACTTGTACACAGTACTTCCTAACATCCCAAGACCCATGCCATTTGGCCAAGACAAGCCTGGGATGTCTCACTCAGTAGAAAGATTGAATGGTAACACCACACACCACAATCCACAACCCCAACAACCACCAATGTATGGCACACCTCAATATCCATCAACATATGGAGGAATCCCTTATTATCCTCCACCCCCTTATCAACAACCATACCCTTTTGCCCTTCCTCCACCCATCAGTGGGCCACCGTCGACACCCACAATACGCCCACCTATCCAAACAAGTTTTGGTACTCCCTCTACCTCAGATTATACTCTAAGTAATAGCGAAAGCACCATGCCTTCCTATGTACCTTATGGATCATTACGACAACATAATTCATACTTTCCATTTTCTGGCCCTCCACAACCCATGGCTCCACCATAAGGACACCCTCACACTGGGGTTAATTTCCTTCAACCTTCTCCCATTCAGCAATATCAAAATTTTGAATAGATGGATACAAAAAATCCAACCCATCAGTCGAATAATGCCAAAAATAAAGGAAAAAATTGAAACAATAACAACCCAGGTCAAGGCGGAAATCACCCCCAATAGAACCAACCTACTGGGGGCAACCAGAATCAAAGGAATCAGAACCCCCAGGGAGGAAAAAACAACATACGTCAAGGGAAAAATAATAATAACCTTTGAACCAACTTCCCCTGTGCCCTTTACGGTGAGTTCGGTCACTATACTCATCATTGCCCCCAAATCGTTGATTTTAAATGGATGAAAGACTCTGTGAATGGACCACATCCTCCAGCACCGCCTGCCCCTCAGTAGGCCCCACAACAATAAATTCAACAACCATCCCTAGCCATGCTACAGAACCCCATTCCACACCAAGGAGTGATGAACATCCAACAGGACATGCAGCCTACCCCACCACAGTTGGGACAATATCTCAATCCAAGAAATCCCGCAGATCATACTATCCTCCTCACTAGTGAAGAATAAGTCCTTCTACAAACATGTAGTCGTCAATGAAATACACTCTTTGAGTCTCCTCCCATTCCCCTACAAACAATCCCAGCACCAATGGGACCCCCTTTGATGATCCCTCGCCCTAACACGGAAACACCTCTTTACATCCCTCGGATCCCATTGCACAGGAATGTCCACAACCCTCAGGCTAGGGTGGCTCATAATTACAGTTTGGTCGATGAATTGGCACAATCCATGGCTTCCATGTCAGTCTTAGAAGTACTTCAAACTTGTCCCACTCAGTGGAAGTCACTAATTTCTGCCTTGGGGGCATTCAACCCTGCGGATACTCAAGTTATCACATTTGATATCGACAGATGAGAACCTCGCCTCCCTGCTCTCATCGCTTTTCAAATCCCCATTTCACCTCAGCCAAAGGCCATATCCTATTTTGGGATATAGTTCCCAAAGCCATTACTCAAATCCCCTTCTTTTACCCTCCACTAGGCATACAGTCCTTCCAAGTAGCCGCAATGCTTACCCTTCCCAATATGGTGCTGGAAATTCTAGTATGGTATCTACATCCAACCACCATGGTCCCTCAACCATCCCTCCCTCCTCAAACTGAAGGAATTCTGATGCAGATTCCAGTACCTACTCCCACAACACCACCAACATCCCCACTCGCTACCACTACTGCCACAACTGGGGTAGACATAAAAAGAAAGAGTCCACTGCTCCCCTACCCCCACGTGTCCAACCTCCTTGCACACTATGTGAGAAAGATGGACACCCAACCAACAAATTCCCATCTCTACCTGAACTACGTAACCTAATTCAACTCAATCAAACACCATCATCGTTCATCACTTCATCAAGTACTGCCGCTACCCCCCCTAACATAAGTATCAAAGGACTGCGAACCAAATTCGCTTGCACCATATGTTCAGAATAGGGCCATTATACACACCATTTCCTAGTGCTACGTCAATTCTGACAGACATTAATAGCAGTACGCCAGAGCTTCCGGCACGAACCCAATCCATCTGCATCATCCTCACCAAACGTCACTAACATCCATTATGTCACGACTTCAGTCAAAAAATGTATGAGATGCCCTTATTCTCTCTGCGAATCCTTAGATCATTTCACATATCAATGTCCTATGATCATTGAATACAGGCAACACCAAGTGACCCTGATTCAAACTCCTGCACCCCCTACAAAATCGATGATTAACCCTACCCCATCACCATAGATTCTTCATATTATTTCTCCTGAGCTAGAAGAACTCCCTAATCCTCCATGGTTCTTGGATGACTTATATGAGGATTCACCCCCAAATCCCCTCAATTCCCCCATTCATTTCCCCACGGAAATTTCACGCCCAACTACCATTTATAAACCTCAGTATTTCGATATTTGGTTTGTGTCAAACGAACCATCGCAATCTCACTGCATCATTCCCCTTGCTTCTTCATCACCAGAAGACAACCACATGGTGACAGTCATCAATATCACTCTTTTAGATCCCTTGTATTCCCAACAATTCCACTGTGACGAGGACATACTAAGGGAATTAACCACCCTCGACTACCCATGGGATGTGCTACACCACAGAGAGCTCTTCCTTTCATAGAAAGCCTTCACGCCTCCTAACCAACACCCCATATACGTAGTCGAAACCAAGGATTTTATCTCATTAGGGAATATCGACTGGTTCAAAAACCCTATCCTTTCCCCTAATGATTTTGAAGAAGGCAATATGGCCAACATTTCCCCTACCATCAAAATCGATATTTCCATAAAAAATGGAGTCGTCGAGGAAATCAACATTGGCACCTCATGCATTCCTGAAGAAATCACCGCCTACAAAGCCCTCTTCCAAGAATACCAAGAAATGTTTTCCTGGTCATACACAGAGATTTCTGGCCTTGATCCCTCTATTGTTGAACATCGCATAGACACCTGGCCTGATGTCACACCGGTTCGCCAAAAACAATGACTGCTACACCCATCCAAAGTAGTGGCCATCAAAGCCGAGATTGACAAATTATGCACTGCTGGGTTCATCTACCCCATCGCCTATACCTCATGGGTCTCCAACCCTGTCCCCGTTAACAAAAAATAGGGCACCATCCATGTATGCATGGACTTTCGTGATCTCAATCAAACCTGTCCCAAAGACAACTTTCCAACGCCTTTCATCAATCAAATTATCGATGACTGCGCAGGCCACGAGGCTTTATCCTTCATGGACAGTTTCTCTGGCTATAACCAAACCCAAATCCATCTATCCAATCAATACAAGACCACATTTACCACCCCTTGGGGTACTTTTTCATATCGTGTCATGCCTTTTGGCCTAAAAAATGTTGACGGAACTTTCCAATGGGCTATGACATACATTTTCCATGATCTAGCTCATATCATACTCACATACTTGGATGACCTCACATCTCGATCCAAAAAATGCACTCAGCATATTGATGATTTACGAATCATCTTCCAAAGGTGTCGTCAGTACAACATCCGCTTGAACCCCCTCAAGTGCATGTTCTGCATCACTGTCAGGCGCCTCCTCGGGTTCATCGTTTCCCAAAGCGGTATTACTGTGGATCCCCTCAAATTCCAGGCCATCACAGAAATTACACCCCCTTGGAATTTACGCCAACTCAAGAGCCTATAAGGAAACGATAAATTTTTACGGTGATGTTTCCTAGACTATGCCATTCGAGCACACGGTTTCCTTCGCTTACTACGCCATGACATCCCATTCCACTGGGATTAACATGCCCAAAATGCTTTCGATGATCTTAAAATGGCACTCTCCAATGCCCCTTTAATTAGTTCACCCGACTATAATCGCGACTATATCCTCTACATATCAGCCTCAACCGTCTCAGTAGTAGGAGTTCTCATTCAAATAGAAGATGATGATCGTGAGCATGTCATTTACTACATTAGTAAAAACCTCTCAGGGCCACCCTTGAAATACAATCACAAAGAGAAACTAGCCCTTGCAGTCATCCTCGTAGTCCAGAAACTGCGCCATTACATTCTGCTTCGCACAACCAAATTCATAGCAGATTCCAACCCCATGCAATACTTGCTTAGTCGTTATCAAATTAATGGTAAATTTTCCCAATGGATCGTTACACTACTACATATTGAAAAATTTGCGATGACCACTTGCGACGAAAGTACTCTTTCGTCGTAACATGCAAGAGAATTTTATTTTTTTTCTAAATCTACCCCGTGTTCATCACCATCTCGACACCTATAGTTTGACCGAACTGTAATGGTCAATTTTCTTCGCATA
>JASDQU010312118.1:0-13555 GCA_032191745.1 Picea mariana | reverse complement strand
ACCCCATAAGTATGTACACTCTTCCACGCGGGGGAGTGTAGAGGGGGGGTACCCCCTCTGCGGGGTCCGGGGGGGCTATCCCCCCGACTGGGGGGTCTGGGGGAAAGCGTACCTCCAGCGCGGGTTCGGGGGCAGTGTCCCCCAATGGGGGTTCGGGGGTGAAGCCCCCGAAGCAAAAATTGCCTTGTAAAATTATATTGTAATTTCATTGTAAATATGGACCGTTCATTATAAGTTCACAGATCTAACGGTAGAGATTATGTTAGAGTTTTTTGCCCTAGAAGGAAACCCTCTTTTATGAGGGAAATGTATAGCAGCTATGATTGATGGTGAATATTGTATTCTGAGAGAGGAGTCTGTGAGAGAAAAAAGAGGAAGTTACAGCAGGTTTTGCTGTAGGTTGTATCCCTTCATTTGCTGGATAATAATAAAGGAAGGACCTGACAATTTCTCTGGTGGACGTAGCCCACACTGAGTGAACCACGTAAATCTGTGTCTCTCTTGTATTGTGTGTCTTCTGTGTTTTGTTTCTGCATTTGTTTTATTTTATTGCTCCACGGTCCCGTTTTTCTAACATTGTGGTTTGTAGCTGTTTTCAATGGTGATTGATATCAAGAAGTGGAATTTAGGGCCTAAGGCCCAAGTGTTTTCCTCCCCTAACCATAGCACTAGAGATCTAGAAGGTTCATTTAGGTATTAATACCCTTTTTTCCTCTCTTAACCATGTTCCAAAAACCTCATTAAGTTGTGGGAAATTGCCTCTCATTGATCATTGTTCACAAGGTAATATCATTATTTAAAGGGTACATAATTAAACTTAATCCTACAACACTTCTTTACACAGTTTAAGATTCAAAATTTATGACTCTCACTCCTTTCTAATCTCAGGTTTAAATATAGTATATACAATCATGGTATGTTTTCCTTTATCTTTGGGTTAATGACAAATGAATTTCATGGTCTTGGGCATATAATCTGACTGATGAACACACAGAATTGAAGACATTTTTTTAGAATTTTTCTCTCTGAAATACTTGGCATGAAACTCATAAAAAGGGTCACTGTGGGAATGGTATAATATCACAATCTTCTCATTAAAACTTTGCTTTTTGAATGGTATGATATTTCACTGTTGGAACATGTTTATTTGTTATCACATTACACAGTCTAGACACTTATTTTACAACATCTAATATCTAGTTACATTTTTCAAATATTGGCAGCAGTGAATGATCTTTGACATAAGTTTCTTTACACTACATGGCAACTGGATGCTACAACTCTGCCCATAGGCATGTGCACAAAGTTGCCATGTAGAAAATCTCCCCACAGGCCTATGGAAAGAGTTGTAGATGCTACAACTCTGCCCACATGCTTGTGGGCAGAATTTCCATGTGGAAACTACATGGAAAATATGCTCGCATGCTTCAAAGGGTAATTTAAACTATTGAAAGAATGAACAATGGCACTTGCAGGTGTGCAACCCCTAAACTTGTGAAGACGCTTGTTAGAATGTTTCACTCCGAAATAACGGTTTCTCTCAACCCTATGTAGTGTTGAATTGCAAAAAGGCATACCAACAATAAGAGGAGGATGAATTAGAAGAATAAAGAATCCCAAAGAAAACTAGGAGGAAAGAAAACAAGGCCCTTTAATTCCCTAATTAGGCCTTATATATACCTAATTATGTGTTCTAGATCCATAATTAGGCCACAAATGTCCTTAATTGGGGAAAGGAAGACCATGGAGTAGACAACATGTCCAACAAAGGCATTCATTTTTTCATCTGTTGAAGGTCACTTATAGGGGCTTTATAGGGATAGAATCGTGAATCTCTTGAGGGCCTACCAATCAAATGGTATGTTAAAATTAGGATCCATAAGTCGTTGCATGTGTAGCTCACAACAATAAATGGCCTCCACTTAGAACCATGTCCTTGAGCATAGCATGGAAAAAATGACCTAGTAATTAGATCCTTTGTCATGACAAGTCACCGTTTCACCAATTAATTGGCCTCTTCCAAGACAAACAACTACCATTCATGGCATGATAATTTTGTTTTTAGTGTTGTTCCATGGACACAAATAAATGAAGCAAGCACTACGTCAAATGAAGATATGTTTTTTCCCTTTTGAAGTTCAATTTTAGGATCCTTTTAGGGACAAATTCCTTGAAAACTACGAAGGACATATTGATCAAACACTATGGCACAATTGAGATCCATAAGTTTTAATGTGTGTATATCATAGTGATTATGTGGTGTTTGCAAGGAACCACATGCTTCGGGTGAGCATGGTGAAAATCACCTGCTAGCTAAAGTTGGTCAAAGGCATGGTGGGTTAGTTTTTTTCGATGGAAATGGGAACTTGTAAAATGGGTTTTTGGAGTAATTGTGGAAATAAGATATGTGAGAAAGGTTGTGGTCATTTTCCATGGAGATATCTAGCATAGTATATCTCATTCCAAACAAGGGAAAAAATATTCACCCCCTTATTGAAGAAATTTTGTATGATCCTTATAGAGATAAGAGTCTTGAAAGCTACCAAGATCCTACCAACCAAATGATTCCCTAGAGTCAAGGTCCATAAACTATAGCATGTGTTTCATGTTAACTAAGTGGTCTCTCCAAAGAACCATGCACCCAATGTGACGATGGATAAAATGAGTTGCTTATTGAATCCTTTGGCATGGAAAGTTAGTTTAATACCATGCAACCAACATCTCCATAAATGGGTGCCTCGGACACATGAGAAAGGTTATTTGTTATTATTGTTCTATGGAGACAAAGGCAATGAAGAAAAAGGCATGTCAAACACAGTACTATTTTTTGCTCATTGAAACTCGCTTACATGCAACTTTTAATGACATTAAGGGTATTGAATTCTATTGAGGGATCATTACTGAAACAATATGTTGTAGTTGGGATATGTAAGTTGTAATGTGAACATCTCATCGCAATTAGGTGGATTTTGCAAAGAAAAATGCACCTAATAAGAGCATGGTGAAAATGACATGTTGATAAAATCCTTTAGCATAGTAGGTCAGTGTTCTACCATGCAACTAGCCTCTTCTAAACCAAGACCCTGATGACATGTATGGTCGTGCAATCTGTGAGAGAGGTTATCATTATATTTTTATGTAAAGACAAAACAAATAGAAAAAACAACGCATCAAATCAAGGCAATTTATTTTCTCCCATTTTACATAATCCTTTCAGGGACATAAGTATAAAATCTATCAGGGGCCTCTCTATAAAAAAATATTCCATAATCAATATCCACAAGTTGTAGCATGTGTGTCCAAAGGAGAATATGTGGCCTATGGAAAGAACCATTTTCTTGGGTCAAGAATGGAGAAAATGACCCATTGAGTGGAGCCTTCGGCATGGCAAGGTGRTGTTCTRCCATTAAACATGACTATTTTGAAACRGGTGTTTGGCATGTGAATATGAACATGAAATTTGTAGGAAAGTTCATTGTTAATATTGTTTTGTAGAGATGAATCCAATGGAGAAAATGAATTGACCATTGAATGCATACATTTTTTTTTCTCATTGTATCCTTTTTTTAGGAACCTTTTAGGGATACATGTCTCAAAATATGTTAGGGGGATACCATTTAAATGGTATGCCATAATTGCAATATTTAAGTTGCAGTGTGTGTATTTCATGTTTAATAAGTAACCTTTATAAAGAATTGTTCACCCTGTGTAAGCATGGTAAATATGACCTGATGATTAGGGATTCCAGAAGAGATTCCAATGGTAAATATGACTAATGGATTAAATGTTTAGGGCTTCCAGAATATATTCTCTTTCTCAAATTGGTTAACAGGATTAACAGAACCTTGGAGGAGATTCAATTCCACATTTAGGGTTTTAAAGAATTTTAAAAACTTACTGATTTTGGCATCATTCCTGGTCAAGGTGGGGTCTCCTTTATCTCTCCAGCGAGGGCCTACTCTGTCACTCCTCCTATGTCACTTTAGCAAGAGCTAGTGATGTTTCTTGTTGTCAAGCTCACTCCTCCTCTGTCGCTCCAGCAAGGGCACTCTTAGTCACGGGGAGGTGAGGTTATTCTACTCTGTCACTCTAGCAAGAGAAATCTCAGAGGTCACTCTACATGGGGTTATTTTCCTCGATCTCTGGCTCCAACTCACAATGGTTTCATGCACTCATAGGGAGGTAATTCGAGCAATGGTACAAGGATTAGGAATTTGAGCAATGGGGAGGTTATGTCGCACGGGTGAGGGATTACGAATCCTAATTTTGTTTGTATATATTGTATATATTTTGTATATTATACATTATATAAATTGTATATTATATAAATATATAAACTATATCATTATATAATTATATAATTATAATTATTAAATATATCATTCAAATTTAAAATAAATGGGGTTTCACCACAAATATTCAAAATTTACTACTCACCAATATGTCATGTAGCCTTTAAGATATTGATTAGGAAGTTGGACTTCACTCTTTTACAATGATGTCCTATTGTTTTCAAATCAATGACCATGATAGATGTCATAATAGGTGTAATTCTTCATAAAAAAATCCTACCATCCTACACATGAAATAGGGGAAAAAATATCCCTTGGAGCAATTCCCTCTCATTGTCATAATAGCTATCAGATTTCCTTGAAATCAACATCATTCCATTGTTAAAGAATGCAACTAATACCATGAAATGGGCTCCATATATGACTATTAAATGTTTTCAAATCAACAACCAAACCTTATTTCATTCTTCCTTGAAATCTACATCTTGCAACTGTAATAATTAATGCGAAAAAAGGGGAATATTATGCCCTAAATATGTTAACTACATGTGCACCCTACTCCACATTAACTTATTTCCATATCTTTTCATATAATAGTTTTAGTTACAACATATAATCTTGAATTCTTGTCTTCTTGGTATTTATTTAGAAAGGTCTTCGAAAATCCACCCTCTATTGGGAATAGGTTCACTCCTCAAACATAGGGCCTTGAAAACTACCCATAATACTAGAAATAGTTCAAAATACCATAAGTCATGTTGTACCAACATAAGTGACAAAATAATGTTATCAATTGTTTTGAATATTTCTAGAGGATGGGGCAGTACACCTTGGGTAGGTGTGCTTAAGTTTTATAAATTTCACATGAATCACTTAAATATCTCTTAGGGAAGGAACTCATTACTGTAGGGTTAGGTGTAACCCCTTTCCTAATGGTTATAGGACTCATTAGAAAAATGGTCGTTTGTGTTGTGATATCCCTAGAGTTGGATTGACCTAGGCACCTATGTTTCCAAGGTACCTAGCCATTGAATTGATTATGATGGCTTGCACCAAAACATTCCTTTGAAAGTATTATCTTTCCTTCAAGAGGAGGATGTTTGTCATTATGCAACTAGGTATCATATATTTTGTACCTTGATATGTTAAATAGATATTGGAATCTCTAGTCATACTCTTCAATAAGTTCTCCCATAATTTACTTCATTTCCTTTATCTCAATGAAACTTTGTTGTTATATCTTTGGCTTTTGGAATTCAACTAGAAAGTAAATTATTCACAATACCATAAGTGTTAGACCAAAATAAGTGACAAAAGAATGTTATCAATAATGTTGAATATTTCTAGAGGATGGGGCACACCTTGTGTAGGTATGTGTAAGTTTTATAAATTTCACATGAATCACTTGAATATCTCATAGGGGGTTTCTTGTCAATTTGTTCATTATTATAATTAGTTAAGAACAAAAAACAAAGGCATGCCCCTAAGACATGCTAAGAAATCACAAGTAATCCATAAGTGCTAAAAGGGGCCTTCTGAATGACCTTCTATTAGGGGTGATGGAATCCACTTGTAGGGATAAACCTATGATTATCCACTTAATTTCCTCTTCAAAACATAGTTTCACACACTAGGGCCTATGGACCTGCATGCACTATATATTGTGAATACCTTTATCTTAATTATAATTTTTTTTTATTATAACTGAAATAGAATTTGTATTATAAAAAAGTGTTGTAGTCGAGGCTAGGAGTAGATTACATGATGCTAATTCCTAGAGTTTTCAACAAATACAATCACCGGTTGATGTTGGACCTCAACCAGTGATTGTATTTGTATAATCATTGAATGTTATATTGGGCTATACAATCTATAAATAGTTTCATTTGAACCATAGCCAACCATAATACATTTTGTGCTCCTATCATCCATTTTTTTTCACCTCTATCTATAATGTATGCATATAATGGAAAACCAAAAGTTCTCAAATTATAACCATTTGGCTTCCTTCGATGCCATGCGCCAAACAATGTCTTCAACAATTCTTTGGTAGTAACCTACTATAGGCATAGGTTGTGGTTTCCATGCTTTTCTCTAGATTGTATTTGTTAGTATGAAAGTTTTAAGCATACACCTTGCATACACCATACACTATGAAGTGTAGAAACCATACAATTCATAGTGTATGGTTTCTACACTTCATATTGATCATACACATATCCCATCGCATATTGGTGTGTAGAGTATTTCATGGTGCATTTCCCATACACAACCTACACTAGGATCATAGTGTGTTGAAACCCCTCATTTTGAGTCCTTTACCTTAGTCTAGATGTGTGATTATGTCTTTCCATGTGATTTCTAGTGCCATCATCCATTAGGGCACACTCTTCAATGCATAAAATAAAACCAATTGTTCATCATCCAAAAATTTATTTATACATATGAGGGAGTTAGCATAGAAGAGATCAACTATTAACTGTTTGGATCCAATGTTGGCATGAGATAAGGTCCAATGTATATCTAACTTAATATATACAATATGAAGCATTACTGCATGAATTCAATGGTGAACCCAACAATGTTGTGATACAAGAACTCATTTGTAAACAAGAAATGGGTGTGAACTAACTCAATCACATTCAGTGGCATAACTAGAGCTTGTGCATTAGAAGGCCCGACTAAAATTTGACTCAAAACATTGATGTGCGACTAAAATATCTATCATAGAGGAAAAAATCTATACATCTTGAGTTGACTTCTACAAATGAACATAGTGTATTAGTTTCTAACTATCAATGGAAAATTCCTTTATAGGCCCACGTGATAGATTAAGAATTCATTGGAGGAGTAACTACTATTAAATGGTGTTGTTGATTGTCAACTCTAGGATGTGGTAGTATTAATTTATTTTAGCTGAGGTAACCAAGAAATTTTCTACATTCTCAACTCTTAACATATCCAAACACGATTGTTGAAGCTCATTTGATTTTGACATGAGGCTAGAAAGGGGTTGAATCAACTATGTTGGGTTCTAAATTTGGCTAAGTGTGAAGACTTGAATCTTCAACTACATTCTTGATTAAGGATAATCTCAATATTTTTTTCAAAGTGGGAAGTTGTTTGAGAAGTAAGGGAGAAACTATGAAATGTGATCCTTTTGTCATTGTGTCTCTAGGAAAAGTCTCTTGATGCAAATGGAAATGGAAAAACCAGGGGAAATATGGTGTCACTAATACCACTCTCTTCCATTTTTTAGCTACTCGATTAGTGATTGTTTTAATCATGTGTTCAACCAAAGGTTAGAAGTTCTCTAGTTCAAACATGGGGTTCAAATCTTCCAAATGGTTCATATATGCAAAAATATAGTCATCCCCATTCTCTACAAAAATACATGTCACAAGTTCTCTACTAAGTCTTTCTTATTCTATACTAACTCTCTTTTTAGAGTCAAAGTTATGTCCCAAAGTGCCTCATCGATATCATTATGTCATCATGCTTCATTGAGAAAGGGTCCCATCCCTTGGGCATGATTTCCACAACTCAACTAATATCCATCTATGTTTCTCTGATAATTTAACTTAGGTTAGTGTGGGTCCTTGAAACATAACCTACAAGAAGGTCAAATTTCCATACAACATCATAATATATATCAAAACATGAACCATATTGCATCGTTAAAGGAAATAAATTAATGAAACATTAAGTATATAATAGTAAATAGTCATTTCGTAAATAATCATAAAGGAAATAATGAGTCCAAAATATCATTTCTCAACCAAGAATCATAAGGTTCACCATAAAAAAGTGATTATTGAGAATAAGGTCCTCAATGAAGTATAGGAAAACCATACTCCACTAGGGGTGTTACAACAACCCCCCTAAAAATGGCTACAACCTCAAATCTTGATTACCATCAACCAAGTAAGTATAGATAAATATAAGGATTGATTTATGGAACAATGTGAAACACTTCAATGGGATATTTTCTCAACAAAAGTTACTTTACTAAAACATATTGGATTTTCCCCATTAATGCACTTCAATCATGATTCTAGTATAAAATGAGCGTAATGATCCTTCCAAATTTCCAAAAAAATTAACTCGTAAAGTCTATGGACTTCCCCATGATGTGTGAGGTTAGGAGGAAATTGTATGACCAAAATACATCACAATTTTGTTTTCAATGTTCAGAGAGGACCAAGGAGGGAGACAAGTGTCCAAGGAAGGAGGACCACCTGCGAATGAAACATAGAGTACCACCTATCAACAACAAAGTCAAAAGGTGATAGGTGTACAAGATCCCAATAGGGACAAGTTAGGCATATCCATACTCATTAAGAAATCTCATAAAAATGATACAGTGGTATGCGTGGCATAAGGGAGCCAAGTGAATGATACAAAATGGGGTCTCAATATAGTACAACATGGGGATGGAAAATACATGCCAAAGTATAATATAGTCATATGAACAATCATACATAGAAATTCCTAGAACAATGGGGTCAGGTCCAACATAGAAGCATCATGACTGCAAATAATATGGATACATAGGAATTGATTCCCTACCCTAAGGGGGAGGGGGAAGGAATAAACCCGAGAAGCCCTGATGAACATGAAACAACCTAAGAAGCCCCACTAAATAGGAAAGGGGCTCCAAAGATCTCAAATGAGCCAAACATTCATCTCTCTTGCGACGATATCAAATGATGCTTGGATTCATTTCATATTTGGTTTACTGAAAATATCAATTTGATACTTTGCAAGCTAGCTGGACCTTCAGTCAAATACAAATATGAAACTTGGAATCGTTAACATATCTACTAGAACATATGAAAAATAAGATTTATGGTTTCTATGATGAATTGATGATGGAATAAAGTGGGTGTGTTAGTCAAATTTGAGTCCAGAAACCCTCTCATATCGTTAAGGCATGCGAGTAGTATATCCAGGTCAAATTTCAATGCATACAGATACAATTTGAAAACATTTCAACGTTGGCCCCATTCACATGTCACTGTTTCCTGCCTCTAGTATCTTGATGGTGTTAATTAAGAAATCAACGAAAAAGAGGGATTTTCCATCACAACTATGATGTAGATACATTGTATATACATTAATGTTGAACCTGAAAGAAAAATGAAGAAATATTGACGAAAACCTAAAACTTGCGTCAACCAAATTGTGTACTTTGAAAGAAAATTAGGGTTTTTGGTTTACATGATGAATTGATGATGGAAGAAAGTGGGTGTGTCAGTCAAATTTGAGTCGAGAAACCATCCCATATTGTTAAGGCATGCTAATATTCTATCCATGACAAATTTCAGTGCATAAATAAACTGTTTGAAAAAATTTCAACCTTGGCCCCATTCACAGGTCACTGTTGTCGGTGTCTAGTCCTCATACAATTTCCATTCCTCGTTCCTCGTTCCTCGTTCCTCGTTTAGGGTGTAGTCCCCAAGATCCATTATTTTTGTACAAAACATACTAATGGCATAAAATGTCCCACACAAAGACCAAATTAATATTCGCTACATAAGTATTTTGTCTTTTTTCAACGACTATGTAACGAATCTCAATTCTAAGAAGATTCAAATAGGACCTAAGAACCTTAAGTTATTTCCTTAACCATGGGTGACATAACAATATAACAAATTCGTCGCAATATTCTTTACGATATTTGGTTTATCAACTTGAAATCTCAATTTGATACTTTGCAAGCTAGCAAGAGCTTCATTCAAATACAAATATGAAACTTGTAATCATTAACATATCTACTAGAACATATGAAAAATAAGGTTTATGGTTTCCATGATGAATTGATGATGGAAGAAAGTGGGTGTGTTAGTCAAATTTGAGTCCAGAAACCCTCCCATATCGTTAAGGCATGCAAATAGTCTATCTAGGTCAAATTTCAATGCATACAGATACAGTTTGAAAACATTTCAACGTTGGCCCCATTCACATGTCACTGTTGCCCGCCTCTAGTATCTTCATGGTGTTAATTAAGAAATCAATGACAAAGAGGTATTTTTCATCACAAATATGACACAGATACATTGTATATACATTAATGTAGAACTTGAAAGAAAAATGAAGAAAGATTAACGAAAACCTAAATTTCAACGTTGGCCCCATTCACATGTCAATGTTGCCCGCCTCTAGTATTTTTATGGTGTTGATTAAGAAATCAACGAATAAGAGGTATTTTTCATCACAACTATGAAACTGATACATTGTATATACATTAATGTAGAACCTGGAATAAAAATGAAGAAATACTGATGAAAACTTAAAACTTGCGTCAACCAATTTGTGTACTTTGAAAGAAAATTAGGGTCAAATATATACATGATGAATTGATGATGGAAGAAAGTGGGTGTGTGTGTAAAATTTGAGTCTAGAAACCCTCCCATATCATCAAGGCATGCAAATAGTCTATCCATGTCAAAATTCAATGCATTCAAAAATAGTTTGAAAAAATTTCAATGTTGGCCCCATTCACAGGTCATTGTTGCTCGTGTCTAGTCCTATACAATTTCTGTGTAAAATTTGTATAAGATATTTGGAGAATGATAATTTTTAGAATTATAATGATGAATTGATTATGGACATAACTACATCGTTGGTATGATTAGGCGTAGTCGCGCAGAGCTCCTCTTGGTTTCGAGAATAGTTCATTCTCTACTAAACAGGGGCAACCACGTGAAGGTGGAAGCTCTAATTATGCCCCCCCCCTCACATCACTCTCAATTTCCCCATATTACCTAATTTGAAATTCTAAATAACATGTATCATATACTATATTATACAAAATAAAAGCATATAAAGATCATATAAAAGATATAAACACATACCTCTTCTTTTCAATAATTAAATATCAGTCATCTTATTCTTCATCTAGCTCAACATCTGTATCAGGATTTGGTTCAAAATTGATATTGGTGAAAGGCTCATTCCTATCAACATCATCATCAACATCATTTTCTCTACTATATTTATCGATAATGTCAATGAGATCGTCATCTCCTACATTTGGATGATCAACTTCTTCAACTTCTTCATCTGACACATCGACTACATGATCCACCTTCTCCTGATCTGCATAATCATGATCTTCTTCCTCGTTATTATCTTCATCCTCGACTACATGATTTTACTTTACTGGTCTTCCTCTTGGATCATATCTAACAACGTATGACCAACCTGCTTTACCAGGTACCTCTGAGTAAAGTACTTGCTCACATTGAATTGGAAGAACATAAGGCTCTATACCTGGTTCAAATGCCCTTGTATTAACCATGGTAAATCCATTATCATGCTCAATAACAGTTCTTTCAGGATCACGTTCATGCATCCATAGATTGTACCATTTAACCTCAAACAAAACTATTTTAAAGGAATTAAAATCACACTCAATTATATCCTCCAAATGGCCATAGTACATATTCTCAGTTTCTTCCAGATTTTTGTCACTTCTAAAGGAAATGTTGGTGACCTTAAACACTGCATTTATCCCACAATCTGAGGTTTTCATCTTATCATCCAACAATTTGATATGAAATTTATGACCATTACACCACATAGCCTTGTGATGTTTCAACTGCAACATGGACAACAAGTAAAAAATAACTTGCCAATTAATAATCCTCATATAGGACTTACTAAATATATATTTCAATAATTAAACAAACCAAATACATTGAAAAACTGGGAAAAAACAAGGAAAATGTGGGTAAAAAATTTAACTTGCCTGTTTATCTTTTAAACCAAAGGCTAAATCAACTTCCCTTGATGTAATATCAGGAAATTGATCTCGATGACGATGTGTTGTTTTAATCATCTTACTCACCCCTTCCCATGATAACCTACCTAAGTATTCTTCAATATATTCTATCCAATGCTCCATCCAATCAAGGTTGTTTGCAATGTATAAATGTAAAGCATCCCACTCTCGAGCAACTATATGATAACATAACAATTTAAAATCATTAATTAGTTATTGTTAATAAAGGAATAATTCAATAAATGTGTAATATATTAAATCTACATCAACATCTAATAATTACCTTTCACAGTCCTCATTTTAGCTTTCCCCAATAGGACCTCCCATTCAAATTTGTTGATGGAGTCGAGATGCCAAATGTGAGGCACATTCAAATTTTCTACTAATTTAGGTAGATATTGACTAATATACACCATGCATTGATATACCATATATCCCTCAACCATAGAACCCTTTGGACGTGCTCTTTGTCTAACAAAAGCCTTCAGTGACTTCAACTGCCTCTCCACCATCCACATCAACCTTGTGTGTACTGGTCCACATAATTCAATCTCCTCAACTTGGTGTATGAGGTAGTGTTCTTATGCATTGAAAAATGCTGGAGGTAGATATTTTTTCATTTGACACATTAGTCGGGGAATTTCTCTCTTCCAATACCTTATATCTTCTATATGGATTTCTTTTTGTGATAGCCACCTACAAATGTCGATGCAATAAAATAATATCAAGGCATACATAAATTTGCAGATAAAAGATAATATGTCAATAAGTTCTGCTGCAAATCACATAAGAAGTACATTTTCCTTATAAAACAATACTTACCTCATGTATTTTCCAAGTACATAAATAATTTGTTTTATGTTGTTGTCAAAGTCATCTGAGAGAGATAAAGGTAGAACATACTGTAACAAAAACCAAATAATTATTATTTGTTTCCAAAAAATGTGTACCAATAAGGAAATATATTATAACCTACTAATTACCTTAATGAATGTATGTCAGTCATGTTTTTTAACCCCACCAAAATCACCTTTTTTAGTTAAGATATTTTGTATGTTCGACAAAAACCCCGTCGGAAACCTTATTTTTTGAATGACCTCTTTTACAATATTGCTCTGTTGCTCTGTCAATAACTAAGGAAGACTAGTATTTTGTTCACGACCATCACCATTAGAATTGATAATAATACTTTGCAATGCGTGATTAGCTTTCTGGATGTCACAACAAATCTTTCCAATTCTCTCTTTGTCAGTCCTTCCATCTAATATTCGCCATAACAATTTTGTTATGTTCTTCCCGATATTCATTGTATCAAACAAATGAACTGTTTGTAGGTGCTCGTAGTATGGCAATCTACTGAATTGCATCGGGTAACTTTTCGTTCCTCGTGGAAGCCCATTCGTGCCTTAACAACATTCATGAAACATCAACAAATTGAAATTAACACTAATTAATGGGACAAAATGAAATTAATACT
>JASDQU010312117.1:8781-21153 GCA_032191745.1 Picea mariana | reverse complement strand
TAGTTGGCGACGTTGTCGGGATGATGAGATCTTTTCAGCGCATGTCCGAGGCATTGATCAGCCATTTGGACAAAGATGAGACTTGGGTGTCGGCACCCACTGAGGTTCCGTCGTGCGCACTGGCCGTTACTGGTAGCATTCACCGTGAACTCGAGAAGGTCAAATTTCCCGAGTTCTTTGGTCAAATTTACTGGTAGCATGGTTGGAGAACATGGCGATGTGCTTCGCACTTCGCGATTATACCTCCAACATGAAGGTCTGCATGGTGGTCTTTCAATTGAAGGGGAGCGCTCTTCTATGGTGGAAGACACTCCTACCGCAACTGAACATGGCCATCGAAGACGTGTCATGGGAACTGTTCGAGGAACAGTTCCAAGAGAGGTACATTTCAGAGGAATTCATCGAGCGTCAGCTCAATGAGTTCAACACATTATGACAGGGAGGTCGTACAGTGCCCGAGTACGAGGCCCATTTTATGGAGCTACTCCAGTACGCTCCGCACCTTAACACTGAAAAACTTAAGGTCAACAGGTTTGTGTTCGGCCTTAACGGCGGCCTACGTGCAAAGGTTAAGATTTTGATGCCCCAAACCTTGCACGATGTCGTCCAGAAGGCCCTCATAGCAGAGGAGGAGCTTATCAGTGGGAGTCAGACCAGGACTCCAGCGAGACCAGCAGGGCAGGTTTCATTTAGAACACAGCAGCACCAGACACCAGAGAGACATACGTCGGGATATCGTGGCTTCCAGAGGGGATCCACTTTCACCACACCCCAGTGACTGTCGCAGCAGCAATGGACACCTTATAGGGGACCGCAGCATCAACAACAACATCACCAGCAGCAGCAACAGTTTAAGCTTGTTCAGCAGAACAGACCAGGGTTCCAAGCCGGTGGGCGGTCATCTTCTACTTCAGGTACCAGGACTACTGGGCCAAAGAAGGGGTGTTGGACGTGTGGGGAGCCACACTACCAGTGCGACTATCCTATGGAGAGGACTAGAGCATCCAGATCAGCTGGACCCACTACCATGGGAGATATGGGCAAGGCCCATCGGATTCATGCAGCAGTGAATAACCACCAGGCAGAGCACCAATCGACTGTGCTCGAGATGACAGGTACTGTCGCTGACCAGACCCTTAGTATTTTGATAGATCTCGATGCTACCGAGAGTTTCATTTCTGGTGCAGTGCTAAAAAGGATTAAGGTAAAGGCAGTCGAACAGGATGAGTTTAGCTTCATAAAGATGGCTTCGGAAGCCAAACAAAAGGTTGGAGGAAAGGTTACAGGCTGTGCCCTTAACCTGGGAGAGTTTGTAACGAGGGCCAACTTGTATGTCACGATATTAGGTTCTTATGATGTAGTAATTGGTATGGATTGGTTGGAATCGCATGAGGTGATAATCAACTGTAATATGAAATGGTTGAGCTTGATCGATGATGAGGGACAAAGACGTGTGATTGTAGAACGGAACCAGGGAGTTTCCCTGAGGTTCATCTCTTCCTTACAGTTACGGAAGAGTATGTGCAAGGGGTGCAATCCTTATGCAATCCTTATGCAATCCTTGCGTTAAACGAAAAGGGAGTAGCAGAAGGTCTTGAGCACCTTCCGATGGTGAGAGAGTTTGCATATGTGTTCCCAGAGGAGTTACTTGGGATGTCATCGGAGAGAGAATTGGAGTTTAACATATACCTAAAACCGAGGACTGAACCGATAGCAAGAACGCCTTATCGGATGTCAACCCCGGAGTTACAAGAGTTGAAAATGCAACTGAAGGAAGTGTTGGACCTGGGACTGATACGTCCTAGTGTGTCATCGTGGGGTGCACCTGTTATTTTCATATGAAAGAAGGACAGATCGTGAAGGCTTTGCATTGACTACCGTCAACTGAACAAGGCTACAATCAAGAATCAATATCCTTTGCCGAGAATTGATGATCTGTTATTTCAAATGAAGGGTGCGACGGTGTTCTCCAAGATCGATTTGCGATCAGGGTATCACCAATTGCAGATCAAGGAGGATGACATCCCTAAGACCGCCTTTAAGACAAGGTTTGGACATTATGAGTTTACTGTTTTATCGTTTGGACTGACAAACGCCCCAGGGGTATTTATGAGTTTGATGAACGGGGTGTTCCGAGAGTACTTGGACAAGTTCGTCCAAGTATTCATTGATGATATTTTGATCTACTCTCGGACGACGGAGGAGCATGACAAGCACTTGCACTTGGTACTACAGTGTCTACGAGAGCACAAACTGTATGGGAAATTGTCCAAATTCTCTTTTTATCAATCGAAGATTCACTACTTAGGGCATGTCATCTCCGGTGAATGCATCGTCGTGGATCCAGCCAAGGTTGAGGCTATTATGGAATGGCATGCACTGAAGAATGTCACAGAAGTGCATAGTTTTATGGGTTTAGCAGGATACTATAGACGGTTTGTCGAGGGATTTTCGAAGATAGCAAGTCCGATCAGGGAATTGCAGAAGAAAAATAAGAAGTTTGTTTGGACCGAGAAATGCACGGAAGCATTTCGGAGGCTTAAGGATTTGTTGACAACTGCACCAATACTAAAGGTCCCTGACATGGACGCAGACTTCTTGGTATGCACTGACGCATCCAAGGAAGGTTTAGGCAGAGTCTTGATGCAAGACAGACGAGTGATTGCATACATTTCAAGGAAATTGAGAAGGCATGAGGAGAACTACGCGACGCATGATTTGAAGTTATTAGCCATCGTATATGCCTTGAAGGTTTGGAGACACTACCTTGTTGGACAAAAATTTGGACTAAAGACTGATCATTGTGGACTACAACACATTTTTATGCAAAGCGACCTGAACGTGCGACAACGACGTTGGTTGGAATTGCTTAGCGAATACGACTTTGAGATTTCTTTCATAAAGGGAACAATGAACCGAGTGGCGGATGCTTTGAGATGGAGACCACACATATTTTCGGTGTTGCCTCTTTAGACGAATCTACGTGAAAATATTCTAACTTTGCAGCGTGACGACGACTGGTACAAAGAGGTCGAGGGTTTTATCGGACAAAACACAATGATGGTACCACGATATGAGGGATTTTCTTTTCATAGTGATGGGTTATTGAGGTTTAGAAGTCGGATTTACGTACCACCAAACGATGAGTTGAGGAGGTTGATCTTGAGCGAGGCTCATAGAGTAGTTTACATGGCTCACCCAGGAGTCACGAAGATGAGGGCAGACCTTAAACCCTTATTTTTCTGAAGGGGAATGAAGGAAAACATAGTCAACTATGTGGCCAGATGCCTCGAATGTCAGTAGGTAAAGGTTCAACATAGACACCCAGCAGGATTACTACAACCGCATGCCATCCTGGAATCGAAATGGGAGGTTATTTCAATGGATTTTATTGTTGGATTTCCATTGACAGCAAGGAGACATGACTCGATTTTCGTAGTAGTAGACACTCTGACGAAGAGTGCTCACTTTATTCCTGTGCGTACGATGTATCAGGCACCAGACATAGCTAGAGTTTTCATCAGTGAGATTGTGAGGCTACACGGTGTGCCTAAGAGGATTATATCCGATTGAAGATCGATGTTTACTGGACGATTTTGAACGAGTTTCCAAGAGGCCTTGGGAAACCAAATTAACTTTAGTACTGCATATCACTCAGAGATGGACGGACAGACCGAAAAAACAAACCAAACCTTGGAAGACATGTTGTGCATGTATGTGATGGACTAACAAAAGTGTTTGGAGGAATTCTTGCCACTAGTGAAGTTCGCTTACAACAACAGTTACCAAAGCACCATCAAGATGGCGCCTTTCGAGTTTCTTTACGGGTGACCATGTTAGATGCCCTTGAGTTGGGATCAGCTTGAGGATAGGGTCCTGGTGGGACCAGAAGCAATCCAAGAAATGAAAGAGAAAATGCAAACCATAAGACAAAGGATTAAAGAAGCGCAGGATCGACAGAAGAGTTATGTCGATGCGCACCGAGTTGACCATAGTTACGAGGTCGGTGATCGAGTCTTCTTGCGGGATAAACTGCATAAGAATTCAATCAAGTTTGGAAAGGGAGCTAAACTCTCTCCTAGGTTCGTGGGACCTTTCAAGATTGTGGAGAGAAAGGGGCCCGTGGCCTATCGACTAGCCTTTCCTGATTCCTTGAGGCGTATGCACGATGTTTTTCATGTATCTGTTTTGAGACATTATATCAGTGATCCTACGCATGTTATTGACATGAGTTCCTTGCAGGTATCGGACGAGGGAGCGCTCACGGCTGAGCCGGTCTGCATCTTATATCATCGCGTTCGACAGTTACGACATCGAATGGCAGATCAGGTCAAGGTCCAATGGGACAATTATAGTCCACACTCGATGATCTGGGAGGACACATATGATATGCGCCAACAGTTTCCATTTTTGTTTGATAGATAGACTTATGATACTGTGATACATTTATTCAGCATTTATACTATGAAACTTCAAGATGAAGTTTAGACCAAGAGGGGGTGTATGTAACATCCCACTCTGGCGCACTGAGAAAACTTATTCTTTGAGGACACTTGCTCTCAAGTGATCCGGACTATTATGATATTAAAAAAATTGTCCTTGATTATGATGCGTTATGATAGATAACATGATGTTTACTGCATTGACATAGACAGGTGTTATTGACTCGGTTTTACTGAGTGTGCAGGGTTTTGGACCTTGAGAATGCAGAGGCATCGAAAGAACCCCTTAGACTCCAGATCGAGTCAGGGAGTGTGCTATTGGGGTTTGATGGTTTTACTGTGATTTTAGTACGTTTGATTAGATGATATGATGTGGACTCATTCTGACATGATTGTTGATGATGCAGGTTGACAATAGCTTTCCGACCAGAGTCACATATGGAGTAAAGGGGCCACACACGATTACCAGAGAGGTTGAGGGAGAGGTGTGGACAACAGCCCTGCCACAGCCTACTAGCACTCCCGCCGTGGCTCGAACCGTAGGTTAATGATTACCTAGTTCAAGAGGATCCACGATGCCATGAGGGCAGATTGCGACAGTCACTCATGATGACTCCAAGGGGCATGCAATAAGGTGGGGGCCTTATTCCTTAGAAGCCCTTAGTCTCCCACAAGTTCACTTGGCGGAGTGTTGACTCCAGGGGTTATTGATGTCTACCAATCAGTCAAGTGGCGAGTGGCACCCTTGGAGCACATGGTGCATCCTGAAGGGAACATCACGCAAAATAAACACCAGAGGTGAGTGGCACCCTTGGAGCACATGGTGCGTCCTGAAGGGTCGGTCGCGTAAAAGAAACACCAGAGGCGAGTGGCTCCCTTGGAGCACCTAGTGTGTCCTGAAGGGCACAYCACGTTGATGATGATAGAGGGAGGAACCTAGATGGCCCTAAGACAAACAACACATTAAGAAATTTTAAAAACAACTTCCCTAAATAAATGTCGCCCAGTTCAGAATTTAAGTTCTAAGTCTAAAACTTCTCTAGGGGTAAAATTTTGTCTACCCTTAAGAAAATTACCTTATATAAAAAAAATAATAATAATAAAATTTACACTAAGAACCACTTAAGTGATAGTTGTGGACTTCATAATTTTTTGGGTAAAATGAAGAGAGTAAGAAATTAAATAAAATCGGTGGAGGGAAAAAAAAAAGTTTAAAGAATAAATTAATTATTTTAACTTTTGATAATGTTGATTTAATAATAAAAGGGAAAAGGGGTTAAAATTGCAACTGTCATTTTTAGCTCTTATAAAAAGGGGAAAGAGGGAAATAATAACATTTAAGAAACTAGGGAATGGAGGTAACTTAAAAAGGGAAAGAGGGGAACTTATGGTAAAAAGCGAGGTCAACATAGTAAAGAATCTGCAATTAAGAACCTTCTAAATTGAACTAAATTAGCAACTTCATTTTAGGGAAAGTATTTAAACCTATAAGGGAATCTGGGAACACCTAGGAGTAAATTTAGGAGCAACTCTAGGTGGGTGAGGGAAATGAAACAATTATTAATTTAAAGAAAATATTTATTGGAGGAAAGTGGGGGATGAATGCCACTTATACAAACGAGAATTTTTGAAAGATTTTTATTAAAACTTAAAATTTAATGAGATTAGGGAAAGAATGGAAGTTTTAAAATTCTATAAAAGAGAGAGAGGAGAAGGAGGAGGGGGATTGGCTGTTAGCGTAATGTTACGCTACCGGATTTGTGACTTGACTGATTACTTGTGGGGAGTTGGGATTTCCCATCTTGGATAGGAGTGGTAGCTCGGCCTTGCGAGGCGAGCTGGGAGCTAGACGTACCATCTGGATAGTGTGTGGCCCCTTTGCGGCTCGGGGGGATGAGGGGGAAGCAGAGTACCCTTAGCGATTGGTTGGGAGGTATCGGTGAGGTCTCGACAGTCGGCGAGCGGGAGCGGCACAGAGCGCGCGGACGCCATTCGAGGTAGGCGATCAGGCAAAGGTAGGCTCTTGATTTTTAGAGTCGAATGCATTAGGATTTATGATTTAGATCTGCATATGTATTGGGTAATCGAGATAAAAATGTTTAGCTACAATCTGCGTTTGATTGTTGTTGTCCTGCGCCTTTTATTGATGGAGTACCTCTTCGCATGGGTTGCCTAGCATCCATTGAGGGATATCTGGCACTTGCTTATTTATTCTATTTCTGCACAACTTTTACCTGTGCACATTTTTCCATTGAGCCACTTATTCCAAGAAATTTTTAGTTCCTCCATCGATTTACCCAAGAACTCCATGATCAGTGCCGGAGTTTTCAGAACCTGTGTTACCTAACCAATGTTTGGACAACGTATTAATCAGGGGCATCCACTTTACACATGTTATCATTCAGTTGATCTACTTCTACCCTTTTACTTTTGGGGTTTTAAAATTGGCACTTTTTCCCTTCGAACAACACTCTGATAACAGGTGGTCACTTGTACAGCATTGGGTTTTTTATTGATAGAAAGTTTATGCTACCGTTGGTTGCCTTGATCAGCAATTGATTTGAACTACAGAAGAATCCCAGAATACGAACGGTTGGTAGCGTATCACTCACCCTGGGAGATCTGAATCCCTTACTCAGAATAGAAGGGCGAGTACCCTTTTTCCCATTTCAAAATATTGGATCGGAATAGGATAAGGAGGTCTCCTTAGATCATCTCAGACATAGATCAAGGAAGGCTTTGAGTTTGACAGTTTAAACTTCTGGAAGCCCATTACAGTTGTTGCATCTTGTTGTCCACCCAAGAGCCAGAATGCGTATTTCGAGAATCCACTCGATTCTCTATGTGGTATGACGCTGGAGTCATCTCATTGATAGGAATCCCCATTCAACCTTCCCGTGCTTGTAATTTTTAGGAGAAATTTTATCGTGCTTGTACGGAAGTCATGCTAGATTTGAGCATTGGCCACTGGTTACAAAAAAAAAAAAAAAATTGGGGATTGAGAAACTTAGTATTTGCTAGCACTGGTTAATGAATCGATCCATTCTTGATCCATTTGGTTTCCTCTCCACGCTACTACAATATCCCGTTGCCCCAGTCTTTTCATTTATTTATTATCTGTGCACACTGCAATAAATCCAATCCAGACGGATCGCTCTGTTTTCCTCCCCAATATATCAGTGTCCACATACAAATACTTAGTCACTGTATAGGCATTAGAGTAGTATTGCGAATCAACCGCCATTTCAAAACTATGGAACAATTGATCAGGGCTATACTTACATCCACCATAATCATTCATGGAGAGTTTACTATCAAATGCATCCTAGCATAACTCTGAAAAATCACCATATTTGAGAATCTCGGCTTTCAAAATTGCATTAATAGGGTCTAATAGCCCATTCCACGAGTTTTTTCCCTGAATATCCTTCCACATATCTGCAAGGGATATATTTTTGTATGCAGTGGGGTTTATCAACTCTTCATGTAAAAGAGGAAAGCTTGGAGTTGTTAAAGCCAAAGGTCTCATCCTTTGTAGAATTGAATACAGGTGATCTAGGATTCGAAATATAATTTCTGAAATTCAAAGTAGCAAAGTGATGAGATGTGGGGTAAGTTAATGATGACTTAGCCTCTACAGTTGTATGCAAGCTGTAGTCTTATCTGCTATGCAATTCCAAATCTGCATATCACGGTACGTTGAATACCATTATATAGGACATATCTTGATATCATACATGAAATTCATTTGCAGTAGCAAGCATGCTTAATTTCGTGATTTTGAATATGGAAAATTTGACAGTGATTTGAATATGGAAAATTTGACATGGTCGAATGAAGATAAGAGTACCACCCTACTGCTTCACATTGACTGAGAATCCTTGCTTGAAACGTGCCTACATCTCAGGACTAATTTTATGTCGTAACATTCGATGTCGTGTCTACGTATCTACTCTCTCCTTACGTCCATTTCATGAACTCTTTCGAAGTTTTCTTTGTCGTTGAGTATCTACAACATTGTATACTTACACGTCTTTGGTGTCTGATTATTTGGTCTCACTATCTACTACATGTAATACCTAAACCTTTTTTTTTGGTGTGTGATTATTTGGTTACCATCGATCAGAATCACAGATTGCAGTTTCTAATTTCTAATTTTATGATTACCATCGATCAGAATCACAGATTGCAGTTTCTGTATTTTCTTTTCATTTATTGTTCAATAGTTATTTTCCATAAGTGTACAATATATATCTACAGAAAAATGTTTTCTCATGTTGGTCAATTGCAYGTGTTCCATTGAATTTCACAAGTCTCTTTCTCTGGTTTTATGGCTAAATGTGTTAGATTGTATTGTGAGGTAAATTAGTAGTATGGTATGTTATTCATTAATGTTATACAATCAGTTATTATGCATTAGTATTGGGGAATTGCAATTAATTGAATTTACATTATTTTTAAGGGTAGATTTGGCAACTCGACAACTAATGGAAATTAAAGGCAGTAACAGATCGGTATTTAATGCTAATTGAGTCGGAGATAATGTTGTGTCTTATTGATGGTTGGTTGTTGTCAGAGTCCTTCGGATTTGCGCTTTCTGTAGAGTTCGTGGTTGTTCATTAATTATTGTTGTGCTTGGTTGAAATCATTTTATTGCTTGGTCTGCTGGTGTTGGGTGGGATGTAGACACCTCCATGTTCCTCAGAACAGTCACCAACCCTGAGACCTTAAATGGTTAAAATCGATGGGAACCTAGGCTTGAGCGTTGCTTATGTGTCTTGGAGGTCCTAACCATTGCAGGGTAGGACGGATGGGTAGTCAGTCTTATTATTTGATCAATTGATTGTTGTTCATTGCTGACTGATGTTGATGTGTGTCTTAGATCTTTATGTTGATATCGTAGTTGCATGCGTCATGATTCGTCGTCATGTGGTGGCGCGGAGTAATGTCTTGTCACTCTTGCACACACACTCACAAAAAAAATATTGCACTTGTTATAAGAGGTTTGTCATCGTAACGAGGTGGATCGTTACAAGTCACCAACCATTACTTTGGAGGATCATACCTTGCTTCATACTTTTGGAAAATAATTGTTTGAGTTCAAAAATCACTCTTTGCCAAAATGACCCTAGTTCTAATCTAGGGTTTTTTGGCTCACTCTTGTATGAGGGTTTGCTACAAAATTGGGATGACTCTCAGAGTTTTAACCCGAAAAGCAAGAAGAGAAGGAAGGCAGTGAAGATCTGGGGGGAGACATATCACTGGTGGTTAGCCAAGAAGTGGGCCTAGACAAGGTTTTGGACCTAATAGAATCAACCTTGGTCTGAAAATTCTCAAGAAAAAAGTTTCTTTGAATACCCTAATTAAGTCGATGGACCAAACTTGGTGTGCTAGGCTCGACTTTGTACATGTGTGTCACCTTCTTGCAAAATATTGATGTGGGTTCCATTTTCGATCAAAAGAGGCCTTGGATATATTGAAAGGTATTTCGTTCATTGACTCTTCATTGCTATCCTTGAAACCTTGGCTACCCATTATTTGATGCATCCATAGAAACAATGGGACAAGCCTTGGTTTGGGTAAAAATTCAAGGGATACCTATGGAATTTTGTTCGGTGAATGAGATAAAGGCCATAGGGTACCGTATAGGGAATACTATAGTATTTGATGGAAATTTCCTTCATGGACACGCTCTCCAACACGTGTGTCTGTGCAGGTTGATACGACAAAGGTATTATTTGAATTGATCGAATTAATCATGGGATCTCAACATTATATACAATCTTTGGACTATGTACATGTTCCATTTTGGTGTGCACATTTCCATATCTATGGTTGCATAGTGGTGGATTGCCCTTTGGGGTTTTTGAAGAAGATCTGGCATAAAAAATTTCAAGAACCCTGTACCTTAAATTCTAAATCTGTGGATTTGAATTCTCGAGGTGTGGAAACCTGTCGAGTTGAGGAAGAGACCCCCCATGGCTATAGTGGGAAGTTTGTGGTGGGAGATATTTTGATACCATGGATTGAAGTCAATCAAAATATTTTCTATAGGTGGGATCTTGCCTAGGCATTGTTGGGCTCCGTTTTTATCATATTTCTCCACCCATTAAAACCATTATTCTTAAACCATTTTCTGCATTTTGTTGTTAATACACACTATAAACCCTCATTATGAAGTGTGATTCTTGTACCGGCATGATCAACATTATTGTACCACTACTAGAGTTCAACATTCTCACATCATCACTGCCATTCCGGTACCCATCATTGTTCAGTATATTCGCGCATTTCTGAGAAAAAATCAGGAGCAAGGGTTTTCTCCATAGCAGCATCGACATGTGAATATGAGTAATAGAATGTGCCCAGGTTACATGTGTGGACCTCAGATCAGGGGAAATAATTCAGTTGAAATTAACAAAGGTTCCAAAGAATCAACTTCCTCCTCGATTTTCATGCAAATGAAGATGAATATGAAGAATCGAGAACATGGGTTTTATTCCCATCATGACAAATTGAGCATAATGCGAACTATTTTCCAAACAACGGAATGGTTTGAAAGTTATGGATGGTTCTTCAAATTATATTTGCATAAATTTTATGATGCGACCTTGGAGATATGGGTTTGGATTATCATATCGTTTATTAATAAAGAGTTTATGCCTAGTTCGCTTCTTCCAAGCTCCAACCACAAGACAAAGAAAAAGTCAAATATGCTACATGGAACATATAAGCGAAGGATATGGTGAGAGTTTGTTTCGTGTTATATAATATTTAATAATTAGTTTTATGAAGGTTATTGTAAGCCATAACCTTCCAAAAATTAAATAAATCCGTTATGAATTGATTTGCCCCAATTAACTAATTCTGAGAATTAGTTTGATTGGAAATGTGTATAAATGTTGTAGTAACTATAGGGTAGGGGAATGAATTTTATCAATAAGTTGATTATTCTTAATGGATTTATTGTATCATAGATGCACATCGATTTGTAAATAGAAACTAGATTTTATTTAATGAAGAAATGGTTGTTGCTGAGATTTTGAGCTCCTTTTGATCTGAGTTAGTTTTCTGGGCACGTCGTCTAGGTAGGGAAGGGCCCTTTGATCCAGATAGTGTCCTGGCCTCTTACTCTCAACGTAGATTGTCATTTCATTTTCTGAATAATGTGTTATTTAATTCCAATCCTGCATCATTTTGGTTTGCCAATTTCATTATGAATTGAGGAGACTAACCCTCATATCAGAACACCTGCAAMTTTCACGCATCGATTTACTATCTCGGTGTATTCTTTAAATATCACAATGCTCTCATTTTTCCTTTCTACTATGCTTTTGRCACTTACATTCTATCTACACTAATATTTTGTCATCCACCCTAGACTACAACCAATTAGTTACACATTGTTGAACATCCACGTTTCCCACCTCTGTAGATTGCACTTGGTTTGTCTCTAGACTCGCCATGTTCACCCACATTGGATCTGCTCTCCAGGATACCCAAATTCGCACCACCCATAGTCTATTCAGATCGCCTAATATCTACGTTGACAACTCAACCTTGTTTCCTCACGGTTACAACTTTTTATTACTTTAGTCTAACACTGCATATATTGTCCAAGTCATATATCTCCTTTATATGTTAGATTGTTAATACTTACATGTTTTATTGTCATATCATTCTATAGTAATGGTGGTGATTACAAGATAATGGTTCTAAATATATATGGTCCCTACAATGGAAAGTAGTTTTTTTGGGATATATTCTTTGATTCTTAGCTTTGTCAGGTGGACAATATGATCATTGGAGGCGACCTAAACTTCACAATGTTCAGATCTAAAGTTTGGGGGGAGAATGTTGGGGCTGATGTTTTGGCAGGATACTTTCAGAATGGGTTGGCGGCCAATAACCTGGTGGGCATTGAACCTTT